>JBAMHZ010195842.1:0-14508 GCA_037177395.1 Alpinia galanga | reverse complement strand
GGGGTGGTGGAAACCAGGGAGGATTTTAGACCTCCTCCGGTCTTGACCCCTGCTATCTTGGAGCAACTCACACTGCTTTAACCAATCACCCATCCCGTGGGGGACGACAATATAATCTCTCATGTATTTGTAATTGTACGTGTTAAATCAATCACTGAATGTTGGCATTGAATGTGTGATAAATTTTATAAAGTAAAATCTCTTCAAAATTAATCAAGTCAAAAATTTAAATATCTAATATCAATTAAAAAATATTATAGAATTTATACTCATAGCTTCTCATGCATTTGTACGTGACTAATATACGGAGGATATTTTAAAATAAAAGAGTCTTAATGGAAATTTAGAAAGAAAATCAGTTAAAAATAAAAAATAATTGCTGCACTCATTGCCATGTAAATAAATATTAAAAATAAAGAATATTAAAGTGTGTGTATTCTATCTATTTCTATGCAGTTAAAAGTACCAACCGGTTCACGGAATCGCAGCGAAAATGTATCGCGCATTCAACAAATCGATCAGATCACAATTCGTACTGAATCAAGAACACCCTCGATCGCCTTCCTCCCTCAGGTCTCTGCTGAAATCGACGCCGCATTGCTCCGCCGCTGCCGTCTTCTTCTCCCTCACCATCTTCCTCGTCGCCTCGAAAAGCTCGCGAATCGTCTCCATGTTCCGGAAAGCGTCGACCCCCGCCCGCACCAGCCCCTCGTCGCCCCTAGTCTCTTCGACCAAATCCTGGAGGGTCAAGATCGTCGACATCATCCACGGGAGAGCATCGCCGAGCCTCTCCAGGCCTTGCTCCAGCGAAGCGGCCGCCGTCGAGGAGCTCAACCTCTCGCGAGCTGCCGCGGCGGCGCCTCTGGCCGTGTGGCGGGCGACGGTGAGGGCGACTTCGCTGCGTGGTCGGGCGGCGGCGGAGGGGGGAGGAGGTTCTTGAGGGATCGAAGGGTAATCGAAGGGGAGAGGGGGAATGGGAGTCGGGGAGTCGGGGGCAGGAGGGTGGGAGGATCCGGCGAACGGGGAGCGGAATGGGGAGTCGGCGGGGGGAGGAGGGTGAGTCGCGCCGGAGAAGGAGAAGGCGATGGGCGTGGGAGGAATGCGGAGGGCGGCTGGGAAGGGGAGATCGGAGGGCGGCGGAGGGGTGGGAGGAGGAGAGTCTTCCGGGGGAGGAGGAAGGGAGGCGCCGGCGGCGGAAGCGGTGGGTTTGGAACTGCGCGCGCGCGAGGTCTTGCCCTTATGCTTCTTCTTTTTGGGAGCCATCGGACTCCGATCGACGGAGTGGTCTGAAGCATTGTTTTCCTATAAATAGGGATCGAAAGCATTACGTCATCATTCTCATTCATTTTTTAAAATTGTTTTTAAAATTAATTTTGGAGAACATAAAAAAAATTCAAAATTTTGATTAATTAATTTTTAAAATTTATATGGATTTATTTTCCTCAAACAAATTGACGAAGTTCGTGTTTACTTAAAAAGTGGGCCGTACATGCAAATCGATCGGCCCACGTCGGGTTGCTCTTTCTGCGGCGCAAGGCTGCGATGAGATCTCGATTCATGCGGTTCTTCTATTCATGATCATGCCGCAAGATCTTCGTACCTTTTCGTCTTTGGATCCGAGCGGACCTCGATCTACTCTCGTCGGAAGCCATCTCCAGGCCAGCCATTGGTGCATCGCCAGATCTCATCGAGCCTTGTTACTTTGCTGCCTGGGATCCCTCCTCGTACAGCAAAGCCATAAAGGCTTGATCTTTCAGGTATTTTTGTTGGGAGAACTGGAGATGAATGGCTGCGAGAATTCCTGGTGTTATCGCTCTTTTCGACGTCGATGACACGCTCACTGCACCTAGGAAGGTTGATTCTAGTTTCGTGGTACTTAAGGATCCCTGCCTCTTTGCAGCCGACTCTCGCTTGAATGCTTGATTTATTTTCTTAGGGGATAACGCCGCGAATGCTCGAGTTTATGCGGGAACTGAGGAAGGTAGGCACACTCCTTTGTACCCTTTGTTGATTCGCCTCTAATGCGATGAGCTGATCTGGAGAGAACGCCCTTCCGAATCTGCAATTATTTAGTGGAAATGTATGATTTTGCTCAGTTTACTTAATTTTAAGTGGCATCGTTTCGGTAGGTTGTCACCGTAGGTGTTGTTGGAGGTTCTGACCTGGGTAAGATTACAGAACAACTTGGAAATTCAGGTCAGCTATAACTTTTCATTGTGCATCTTCATCAAAACAGTATTATTATTGATGGACCTACTTTTAGATAAAGAAATGATCTCATTTGTTGGTTATTTGTCGAGAATGAAGAAATGACTAATTCGATAAAACGTCCTGCTTCTGAAAAAGCGAGGGTAGTTTTCACCTGTTGCTACTGCTCCCAACCCTCCAAATGCTATCCAATTACATGCTGATTGAATGTTGATAGGATCATTTTAACTACAGAGTGATGCCCCTTGTACCATGAATGCCTAAATCTTCTTTCTAACATGCTTTGACTCACTGGATTAGCATCAATTCAGTTTAATACTTCAATTGGTTGATTTCAAGATGAAGACAGTTTTATTTACTCTTTTCTACTTGAGTTGGTGAATACAATGAAATGCTGGTTTCCTAAAATTTCAATGTGGTATTAGTCAGCTACCTTATGCATCTTTTCATTTCATAATGATTGTGGCATGCTTATGATGCCTACTGTTCTTGTGCAGTTCTAAATGACTATGACTATGTATTCTCAGAAAATGGTCTTCTTGCTCACAAAAATGGGCAACTAATTGGTCGACAGGTAAACCGTAATTTTTAAACTATAGCTTAGTTAGTTACAAGCTAATATTCGCTCAAGTAAAAATATCATGGCAAATGACTCCTGGTCTGTATTTCCTTCTGGAACATGTTTCCTGAAAAAAGAACTTATTGGTAGGTATGAAGATAATTACGATTTATAGATTTTTTGTTATATAAGTTACAATGTAATACTTGGTCTGTTTAATAATTTCATGTGTAAATCCTGTTTACTGCAAATTAGTAGATTCATTATAGCCTTTTGCCTTATCTTTTGGACTTAACCTAAGTTTGTTTACAACATGGTCTTATTTTAACTTGAGATTATTAACTATATGAAATACCTACAAGCATTCAACCTTCCATCCCCTCATGACACTGTTTCTTTAATAGAGATTAATTCTTAGATTAGTCAAGGAGCCTTCTCAATCTTTTTCTTATTTCTACACTTCAAGTTATCAAATTCTCTTATTTTATTGCATAAGTGAGATGGAGTTTAGAGTTCCAATGGATGTTAAAGGTTACTCACATAAGTTATAACAATTAGAAGTGGGAGCCAAGGGGATGCTACTTCGGTTTTGCTTATCTATCACATGCCATCCTTTGAAAAGGAACTCTAATGAAATTTACAAGATTATGGGAACCTATAACAACTAGGAGGTTCTTTTCTTCTTTCCTCCTCTGTTCTTGGTATTCTAAAAGGTATCTCTGATGTTTTACAGAGTTTGAAATCATTTCTTGGGGATGAGAAACTGAAGGTGAGATATTATACTTTCCAGCTGCTATCTGCTGCATTATTTTTGTTATGGCTAAAATATTAACTTCTTGTGCAGGAATTCATTAACTTTACTCTCCATTATATTGCAGATTTGGAGATTCCAATGAAAAGGTGGTGAAATTTTTTTAGTGAACAATTTATCGCTCAACCTTTATATCTTTAGCTCATACCTCTTAGGGGTTATTGGCGGTCAGGGGAACTTTTATAGAGTTCCGAAGTGGAATGCTGAATGTCTCTCCAATCGGAAGGAACTGTAGCCAAGAGGAACGTAATGAATTTCTTCTATATGATAAGGCATGCACTTCTTTGCAAAAGTGACTGTGCTGTTCAATATTTTGGATTTAACTATGATTGTAAGTTTGTGTTTTCGTTATCTTTTTAGGTTCATAACATACGATCAAAGATGGTCTCTGTGTTACGTGAAAAGTTTGCACATTTTGATCTAACATTCACGATTGGGGGGGAAATAAGTTTTGATGTTAGTTAATTTATAATTAACATCATGTGTTTATTTTTCATAGATCTATTATATGACCTAAAGAAGAAGATTAATCATGGTTTTTTTTACTTATTTCTGATTGTAGGTTTTTCCAAGAGATTGGGACAAGACTTACTGTTTGAAATACCTTGATGAATTCCAAGATATCCACTTTTTCGGTGACAAAACCTACAAGGTAGTTTTTCTTCTGTTTTCCTTGGGTGCCAGTCGTTTGTATCTATTTTGCAAGTATTAGACTTGCTAGCATAAGTAGTTTCACAATGACTTTGTTCTACTCCAAGACTTGCTTGTGAGTTGGATTTGATTTTACACTTTTGTGAGTCCTGTTAATTGCAAATTACATCAATCTAGGATTATTATGCAAATTTTAATAGTTTGCTCTGAAGACACCAACAAATAGGGATTAGTCATTGTTTCTTGTATGGGCATTATTTTTTGTCTCGCACAACCATATGCTACTTTGGGGATTATTTTGTGACCTACTTAGTTGATTCTTAATATTTTTATTTCTCCAAGAGAGAGAATTGAAAATGCAAAGATTAGTAGTTCAACCTCCAGGATTTTGCATTGAGGATATCTATCTATTTTTCACCTAAGGCCTTGTTCAGTTCATGAACTTTTTATGACTGATACCATGGGATTTGATCTGATACTTATCTAATCCAATTTTTGGCTTTCAACAATATGGGATTTGAGGGGATTTTATGTGTAAAAATCCTATGTTGGAGATGGGATTGTTTTTTTTCTTTTCTTTTTTTAGCAATTTAACTATTAATTTATGATGTCTGAAATTATTGAAATCTTGGAAAGTAATAATTTTGTTTTCTCGATATTCCTTTGTGATAACAAACATAATGAAGAATGTCAAAATTTGTCATCCTCAGGAAGAATTTCTTGTTAATATTTTTTTTCAAGATTATCTTCTGCTTGTCTACTTCAAAACATCAGATTCCTAAATAGAGGTTTTTCTTTTCATATAAGGAATTTGTTTTATCTATGTTCAGGGAGGAAATGACTATGAAATATATGAGTCTGAACGAACTGTTGGTCATACAGGTATGCCTGGATATGCTATGTTCTGAACATCTATACTGTGCTGTTATTATGGTTTATTTTTTTTTTTTATTTGTTTTATAACCGTTGCTGCCTTGTGACCTAGAGGTCACGGGTTCAAATTCTGAAAACAGCCTCTTGTAAAGAAAACAAGGTAAGGCTGCGTACAATGAATCCTTCCCCGAAACTCCATATGGCGGGAGCTTCGTGCACCGGGCTGCCTTTTTTTTTTTTATAACAGTCAACTAATGTTATTTCAGGGATGTAGACTTATTTTTTTCCTCTGAATGGCACATTTGAGCTTGAATAAATTTTTATTTTGGTAATCGGTGTATGTGAAACAACCTGATTCATTGCATAAAATCAACATTGTTTTGTTTTGAATATGCTTTACCATCATGACATGTTGAAATAAGATTTTAGCACTAATTATATAACTCCTGTGCATAAATAGCTTCTTATATTTTGCTGGCCCAGGTTTGGAGGTTATCCATTGAATGGAAGACTCCCATGAATTTTCCTTATTGCTATGCAGATAGGATAGATTGCTTAGTTAGATCTCAGATATAAAAATTGATTTATGGGTCAAATAATTGCCTCCTGTGAATTTACATATTCCAACATCATGTCTGATAATGGAGCTTTTTGAGTAAGATTCTGTGATTCATGTAATAGAGCTTAGGAAAAGCTTCTTGCAGTCCTACAATTGTATAGCTGCTTTGTTGATGGCAAAAGAAAACTTGCAATAAGAGCTCGCAAATTAAGAGGTGTACAGTTGACAGATTCGAAAGGAGGGCTAATATAGTTGGTAGGGTGCCACTAATTGAATATTAGTATTTCATTTTTGGTTGGAAAAGTTCTCCAGTAGGATATAATTCCTCTATTTCAAATTGATCCCTCACCTTTGTAGGGCGATGAAGTTAAACACTAATGCAACGTGAGACCTCATCCCATTTGCAGAACCCGACAACAAACAAGGGGCTCCACAATTCTCGCACCAGTATTCGTCGATTATTATGAAACAAAATTTTTAAAACTTGCAATGCTCATAGATGTTGATCTTGTTTGTTTCGCTTAATATTTTTTTGACCAACCAGAATCCTCGTTTGCTCTCATTCAAGTTGCAGTAATCCCTATGTAGTGTCTCTGTGGTACTCCTTTGTCAATTAACTTTTATCCAGCTAGTTTTAGGCTTGCCTAGTGATTACACTTAATACAAAGATCTTATTATCTACGACTTCATTGATATGTTGCTCCTTTTCAGTTACAAATCCTGATGATACAGCAATGCAGTGCAGATCTCTGTTCCTGGGAAATTAATTGCAGATGAATTTCTTGGTCCTAGAGGTCACCATTCCTTACACTACCTGATTAAGTTTCATCTTCTCAAACATTTTATGTTCTCCAAGCTTCATTCTGATGAATTCAACCCTGGATTTGGGAGGCTTTGTAATACATTAGTTAATAACTTGAATTCAAAGGAATGCAAACTTCTTTGTTTCTTCCACGAGTGTGATAATCGATTCTGATCTGTTTGCTTGTCTCATTAAAACAAAAATGAATGGAAGCATTCTGTAAAGGGGGTTTTGTCTCACTTTAAATTCTTTTCAATTCGTTTTAAGCACTTTATGTAAATGTATCAATTCTCTATAGAACTTTTTTTTTTAATATAAGCTTACAACATATATTATATTATGTGAAAGAGTTTTATAAAGTTGTTATCTTGTGATCTAGATGTCATTGGTTTGACTACGATGATAGCCGCGAAGAATTTTCACTGCTCGATGTAATAAATAAATTGTTTCCCTTACTTTCATTTGTACAAAACGTGCCAGGTAAAATAAAATACAACTTAACATGAAAATGAATCTTTAATCAACCCATGGACTTCTTTTGCTTCCTCTACGCATTGCTAGTTCTTCCTTTTAAAATTTTCTGAATAGTTGCTCTAAATTTGCTTCTACCGGGATTTTCCGATTCATGGTTCGATGGCCTAGTTGGATTTCAAGGACACTTAAAATGATCATGTTGTGTAAAACTTTTTATAACCGCATTAGATTTTCTCCAGTCTACTATATAATCTATTACTCCTGTTTTACATCTACCAAATCTATTGACTCAATCTATCCATAAAATCTATTATTCATCTTTTATATTTCAAATCCATCGACTCTAATCTATGAAGTCTATTAGTTATGCAGGATATCTTAACTCTCTCTATATATATACAATGCACAAGTTTGCTTTACAGATTCGAATCTGATCAAGTCGTAAGAGTAAGCAAACAGCCGTGTTTAAGATTTAGGCAGGGTATTGGTCGGGATCTTCTATCTGTGTTGCAATGATACTGAGCGTTGGAGTTGTTTCTATGCGATCTCACTGTTGACTTGCCTTCACTGTCACAGCGCCAACACCGTTTACAAGAGACACGCAAACTGAAATTGATTCCGGAATTCGATATGGAATTAGGAAAAGTGACTTTCTAAGAGGATGATGTTTGTCGCAGTAGGCAAAAGGCAAGAGTATCCATCTGCATGATCTGTGCTGATGAACCTAGAGGCATTTGAGGGCCAAGCCTTTTTATCTGCAAGGATGATCAGTTGACAGACAAACACATTCAATGAGTTGAAACAAACAATTCAAAAATGTTTTGAAATGTTTGACAAGATCAATAAAAACTATACAATGTTTGGAGCATTTAATTTAGTTGCTCAATACTTCACTACCTGACACGCAAGTACAAAAGGGATGTGAATTCTATGAAGGTATTCTTGGCACTTGCTAAAAAAACTCATCATGAAATTTCACAGTATTTCAGATGCATATAGCTTAAAGAACAATGCATGTCCTAATTAAAAAAACGGACGCATGCACATAGCATATGGTATAAGAACCAGTTGCAAAACACATGGGCACCCTTCATAGGGATCATCTCCAAAAAGGCTTCCTATGATATGCAACAGGGCAAAAGTAGTTTGTGACTGGTATTGCAAAGACAACCTAAAGTTCGTCGTTGGTCAGCAAATAGATAATCTTATTTGAAAATGACATATGCCAAGGACCAATACCAGTGATACAGATAATAACCATTATTTGAGGATGATGAATGCAAGAACCAAAATCATGTTTCCTTTAATCTCAATACAGAAATCTTAAAGGAGACATACTGCCATTGACTCATTGGAAATGCTTAATTCCAAAGTAAAATAAATGAAACTATGACAGTAGTTATTAACATACCATTTTGCCCGGAATGGATGGTGGGAATCGAAGAATTGTGAATATGCTAACTGTGCATGAAACATACCGTGCATAAGAAAATCTGCAACATCAGAAACCAGAAGCTGGAATGTAAGAGCTCCTCCCCATAAGAAATATAATCTTTATGGATACACTCCAGATCTTACCTTTGCCCCTGTTTAACTAAAGCAGAAAAGTCAACATATGTAGGCTTCATAATTCTAGAGAAAAAGTTGCCAATGCATCATCCTTGAATTTTTTGCATCATCTCATCATCTTCATGTCCCAATGAGATAATCTGCAAAGTAGTTCCTTCCATGAGCCATGCAGTTAATTCAGGCTTTTGTACGAGGGGGTTGAGTGGTTGGAGACACCCATTATCCATTTGAACACCATAGACAAAGGGGAGCTTTAATGTAAGGAAGCTCTCTGGTGGAAGAAAGACTTGACAACCAAAGCTGAATCGTGTTTGTTGCTCACGATTAGGTACAGATGGAGGCAGACAAGAATCCTACATTACATATGCATAAAGTTTCAACTTAAAGTATAAATCAAGATTAGTTAACCAAGAATCAACAAGCCTGAACCAAAAAGTGTCATGAATACCATATCAAATTCCACTACAATAGTAAAATCCTGTGAGTATCATTTAACTGTATCTCATTGGGGATCATCCAAAAGAATCCAAATGCACATTTTTCAAGTAGCACGTTAGTTACCCACATATAAAAAAAACTGTTCATGGTAAAAGATACAAAAAAAAAAGAGCTAAAAATGTATTTAAAAAAAATTCTACTGAAGTTTAATATCTGAAAGACATTAATACTTACATCAAATTGTACTACAGGACATGTCCCTAAAACAGTAGGGAATTTGGGTGTCACCTGCATCACAGAAAGGGAAAATACTTGATGTTAAAAAAGCAGATTTTAGTTTCATGCTACTAGATACTTGGAAAAGTAAGATGGATTGCCAGCAGAAAACAATCAGCAAACATTATGATGAGTTCCAAATGATGCTGAAGCTATTTAGAATTCCATTTTACCACATTTGACCAATCGCCAATCTCTATAGCCACATTTATCAATATTGCCATCCCATGGCCTACGCTAGTCAATAGTAGATCCAAACAAGAAATTCTTATGATCATTAGCAAGGAGGACAACAAAACAATCATTGTCACCATATTTTAGAAACTTCTTTCCCACCACCATCACGGCTCTAATTGATTTATAGTTCAGAATTATAACAAATGAGGATTTAAAATTCAAATTGGAAGAGTTAGGAGAGAAATGTGATGTATTGTTGTTATTCTAAGGAACCAATACGTTGAATTTATTCAAAGTTCAATTTTACACTATAATACCATCATTATGCTTAGGTTATAGACTATAGTAGTTAGCTTTTTAGCAAATTGACCATATTTAATGAAGATTGAATCACATTGAAATAAAAAATAAAGCAAATACCAACGAGATAACTAGGAAAACATCTTATCTATAAAAAAAGAGAAAACATAATAATGATATAAACAAAAAAATAAGACAACAATATAAATGTTACTTACTATAAAAATGCGCTGAAGCTGTGATACAGTATCTGAGATTTTCATCTTATCCTTGCTTGACAAACTTTTACAGTAAGGACAGTTCATATACACAGGCAGCTTCCTGTTTAAAAGAGAAAATGCAGAAGCCCCATCATCAAGCTTAACACATGAAATATTTCTGTCAAACTTTTGCTGGCAGCCAGCAGGTAATGGGTGTCCATTTGCAGGTTCTGACCTTGCATTTTCTGACCTAGATAATAGTGTGATACTACCATGTCGACCATTAGATTTATCTGATCTTTCTGCAGACCTATTAGTTCTCTTTGTATTATTTATAGAACTAACTGTTGCCATTGAGTTTTCTGGATCTTTCTTGTGCAAACCATTCCTCTTTTCCGTTGTTGTCTCAGAACCATCAGTGAAAGAATGTAATTCATTCGCTGAAAATTTAGACTCAAGATCTCGGAGGTGATCAAGAGACAATAGAAACCGATGGCCGTAGGCGCATTCATGCTCAAAGCCAACAAATATGTTGACTTGCTTTGAACAATCATCCCTAAAAATCTTCTCACCACCAAAATTTACTGGCACAATATTGCTCCCTATCTGCAAAACAGGATTTCCATCAATTTGCTCATTAGTTGTTGATCCAAGAACATTTCCCTGTGTGCCCTTGTGCTCAGTTTTTTGAGGGCCTTCCCTGCTGTCCACTGCAGAAACTCGATTAATAAATTGTTCAGATGTAACTGCTTTTCTTAAACCTGTGTCTGCACTTGCTTTTGGTGGTTTTTTATGCTGAAAACTTGGAAATGGATCTCCACCACTAGTGCCTGCAACAACCTCAGAGAAAGGCTTTTTCACTGGAAATGATGGCAAACCTTTCCCAAAGCTAATGCTCGAATTGTTAAGGGGTCCCATCTCTAATTTCTTCACCATATTCTCAGATCTTCCAGACTTAGGTTCCCACTGTAACCGATCAGCATCATTTTTCTTTGCTTCTTCATCTGAAATAAATGAAATCTTAGACTCTGGCACTACATCTGTGGAAGAAGACTTGTCTGCTATGAATAAAGGCAAACTGTTCACTTCCTTCTGCTTATCAAGAGAAATTTCCCACTTCAACAAGTATTTCTCCGTGGAAGAGAACCCATTTTGAAGCAAGCCTTTTGACGGTTTATAGTATCTTGCTCCTGCTATACGCATCAAACGCCATGAGTTTTGAGGCAGTGAACCTACAAGATTATCTCTAGGTAATATAAGGCAAGGGAGGAGATCTTCACAATTAGCAAAACAACTGAAAGTGATGTTTGCACTTTCAAAGTCAAAGGGGTCATCTTGAAGACGTCTTGATCGACCACAAGCACAGGCATGAAGGAAAACATATCCACTGGAATGTTGTTTCTCGTCATCATGTCTTTGGTGCATGCACGGTTTTCCTGTCAGACTAACAGTATCACAAAGTTGTCTTCCTGATTCCCATATTTCTGTGCACTCCTGTTCCAATTTCCTTGAATATGCTAGTGTGGCTGGCCCTTTGACCATGGAACTGAATGCATGCAAAGCCCTCTTCAAATGGGCCTTATGCAAAACAGTTGGATAAAATGGAGGCAATTCATTTAAATAAACATTCTTAGCAGCTGGAAGAGCTCTTTGGCACCAAGAAATAGAAAATTTGAAGTTTAATCCTTTGCTACTTTCCAAACAAGAGACAGCAGCTGAAATAGCTTTCCTATCTTCAACAGAAATCTCATTTTCTTGTGTCTCATTTGCATCTTTTTCAAGAGATAGTTTATTAAGTTTGCCTTCTTCATCAAGGAAGATGTCATCAATAGAAATCAATGAATCAAGGATCAAATTACTCAGAGACAGCCAATGTTGTAAATTTGGAAGATCAGGAGAAGTAAGAGTCTTTCCAGCTGCAGCTGATGCAGCAGCAGCAGCTGCTGCAGCAGCTACAATTCCAACACCAGCAACTGTTCCACTACTTGCATTACTAGGCAATCCTCCTCTTCCTTTGATAGCGTCAACCTGCCTGTATAAAAAGTCCTTAATTGCTTGAATATCCTCATTATTTGCATTCTGGCAATGGTCTTAAAGGGAGTTTATGTCAAGTGTACTTTTTGAGTTAAGTGCATCCTCAATAAGATCTGTTATGATGTCCAGTGATTCACCTCTCCGGATCAAAGACCTATCTAACAAAGTGACAAACTTTGAAGAATCAAACAAAAACAAAGGAAGAGTACTCAGACTAGTGGCATTTCTTGAGCTATGATTACCATGTTCTGTGCCAACCAATGTTCGGCATCGCTTTACTAAAAATCGAAGTTGTGTTTCCAATGATGATTGCAACTTTTTTTTAAAACTGCCTTCAGTTTTGCTGGCCGGGCGTGCCAATACAACAACAGGACCAGAACCTTTTGAACTCAAAGTAGGCTTTGACAATCCACCAGCATTACTACTAAGCTGAGCTACAAAAGGGGCATCAACAGATTCCTCTGGAATGGTGGAAGGATTGGACTCATCAAGCAAGTCACCAATAAACACAAAGAGAATGACTGGAGTACACTGTCCTGGCAGCACAGCTGAATTGCTACCTGAACCTGACATCAAAGAAATAGAAGAACCATGACGGCTTGTGACTCCACGCCTACTGTGAGAGGGAATGGATGTGATTCGAGCAGCAGTAGGGTGTGAGTTCAAAGGGGTATTATTTGTCAATGTCGGGGCAACTTTGCTTCTTATGAAAGGTGATAAGGCATGTTTTGCATTTTGGAGTATTCTGAACCTTTTCAAGATATGTGTGTCAAATCGGAGACCTTCATGAAGAAATATGATCACATGGCAGACCTGAATTGAGTCGATATCACCAGTTCACATTAGAATTAAAAGTTCACAATTAGCTGCAATTGTTTATGTTAGTTTTAAACAAGTGAAAGGTCTGAAGTTTCATTAACACCTAGATCCGAATTGCATCAAGTGGTGTTTTTCTTAGTAATGCCAGTAAATTTTCACTTTGAGCAATCAAAGTAAGAATACTCACAAGGTAAATCGTTATCAAGGGCTCAATAAATCTGTATAAACAAAATTCCATTTATCATCAATCAGGGAGAAAAGAAGCTCACAGAGAACATGAAGAGCATTCCACGCAGATCATCAGCTTCCAACTCCTCCAAAGCTGAAGCAGACGAATATTCCCCTTTGCCTATTCGAGATGTAGAAAGCAGTGACGAGTGGGATAAAGACGAGGAGAACTGCAGAAAAACGATGCCTTTCTCCTTCTCGTGGTGGTAGCTGATCCTTCGATGACGGAACCATTCCTTTCCTCGCCTGTTCGACTCGAGCCGAGAAACGAACAGATCCTTGTCGAGGTTCCCGCTGCCGAAGACATTCGCGTCGAGGATCCTGTTGATCAGATGGGTCGATTCGATGCTCGATCTGCTGCCGACGAAGCCTACTACAACGACGCCTTCAGGGGGAGGAGAGGATGAAGGGGGCGAAGGAAGGGAAGGCGAGGTGCTGCTAGTGGCGGCGGAAGTCGTGGAGGAGATAGAAGCGGAGAGAGAAGGGGCGATGGAGGTGGTGGGATGGGGAGGACGAACGAGGACTCGGACGGAGGAGGGATTGGGCTGCGCCATCCGCTACGGCGCAGTCGTGGACGGGACCGGGAGCAAGGAAATGGCCGATCGATGTCGACCGGGCTGGGCTGCAGCGGAAATCTATTTCAATTTCGCCGTTTTATGTGTTTGAACTTGAGCCCGAGCTCGACTCAGAGCGCGTTCTATTGATTTAGAACGAATTAATAGAACCGGCCCGAGGAGCTTCTTCCCTAGTCAGAACAGCCGGAGGCGCCTCCCCCCTCTTCTCCTCCTCCTCCTCTATCACCACCACCATCGCTACATCCATGGCTAGCGACGTGAATTCGAGTAAAGGAGCACCGGCGTGGGAAGCAGAGGATGCGTGCAAATTTGGTACGCGTCGACGGCGAAATAGCAGTCAGTGGTAGATTGTGGTGGCCGGGGGAGCCGACGTCAACGGTAATAGTCGAAGAAAGAGACGTCGAAGCTTTTCGGATTCTTCCGGCTGAGGACTGGAGGCACGTTGACCGACGGGGATCTTTGGGAGAAAAAAGCTCCTTGGAGGATGAAGAGTTTACCTTTCTCTTCAGGCTATACTGCGAAGTAAATGCAAGGTGGCGGAGTTGGGAAAGTTCCGACGAAATCCCCTTCAAAACTTAAGTTAAGCTGGGAGAAAAGGAGAGCGTAAAAACGGAGCCATAGATATCTTACTTCTCGACTCTTCTCCCTGTAATATATACAGAGGGTAGGAAGGAGGCAACAGACGTGCAGATGAGATATTCCCAAAGTATGAGGGAGTTTACCGTCTTTCCTGTATAGAGAATCATGCTAGAATATGAGATATGACATAGGCAAAGATGTCAAATATACATACTTATACGGATTGAGATTTGACCACATGGATCTGTGTGACATGACACTAGAATATCTTATGAGGAAATCCACGTGGAGACAACTCCGAGACACGTCTCAAGCAAACGTTTAACTTCGACTGAAGTAGTGAATGTTGTCGAGGCAAGGCTCTTGCCGAGGTAAG
>JBAMHZ010195735.1:0-14509 GCA_037177395.1 Alpinia galanga | reverse complement strand
GCTAGAGAAGACCTTACATGACTGGTAGCCACAATCGTGGAGGTTGTCCTACATCGAGACTCACCTAGGGTGGCGGACAAAGAGATGACCTCGGTTGGAAGATCAGTGGGAGCCCCGGTAGTGGCCCGAAGTTCAAAAGGAAGTACCTCTACTTGTTCAAGTCAACAACCAACTAATGATGAGCCTACAGTTTATCATCCGGGAAAGCAACCTGCCCGAGATGAGCTCGACTAGCCTACTGACGCTCGAAGGGTGGCAGGGAGACAAAGGCCTTTCATGGAGGGTATTCTAAAGGAGGAGCTGCCTCAGTATTTCATACCTCCTCATATTCCTGAATATAATGGTTCTTCGGATCCTGAAAACCATTTATGTTGATTTGAGAATGTCACTTTATTACATCAATTTGAAGGCGTCAAATGTCGGGTCTTTCTCACCACTCTAGTTGGGCACACTCAGTAGCGGTTCACCACATTGAAATCAGGATTTGTGGCATCTTTTGATGATTTTGCAGCATTATTTTTACACCACTTTTCTAGCTCTAAGCGATATCCACCCACTCCACTTAGCTTATTCAATCTCAAACAGAAGCCCCTAGAAACGTTGTGGCAATATATCCAAAGGTTCACTCAAGTCGTGCCGGAAATTCCTTCGGTGATACCTGAGATCTTGACGGGTGCCTTCACCAAGGGACTATGGGAGGGAGATTTCTTTCGTTCTCTATCTAAGAAGCCTTCCACAAATTGTGACGCCCTTTTTGCTCGGGCCAAAATATATAAAATATGGAGGAGGCTTAGAGGGCTCGTTAAGAATCGAGGGGTCCTAAGTAGTGGAGCTACCAGAGCATCGGACTGAACAAGCACTTCCTACTTGACCCATTTTGGTGTGATATCCTGCATATGCTCCTCTATGATTTTCTATGGAAAGGGCAATACAGATTGTGAAGAGCATCAACTTCTGAGAAGGCCGGCAGTGCCGAGCAGGGGCCACAAAGACCCTCAGCTATTACTTTTTGCAATTACCACCAAGAGTATGAGTATACTACTTAAGAATGTCAACGATTGGATCAAGAGTTGGAGCGAGTTATCGGGTCCCACCCTTATATGCGAACTTTGCTCATCGGCCCAACCCCTTATCAGCCACGATAATTGCTCAAATACCCTCCAAGATTTGGCCGCTAAGATCTTCCCGTGCCACAAACATCCCGATTGCCTAATTCAAGGGTCGCACCACAACCAGGGGTGTCTACATCGGACTAGCCCTCAATTCGGGGCGTTATCAACATGATCTCCGAAGGTCTTACTAATGGCGATTCTAATCAATCGCATAACGCCATAGTCGAGAAGAATGCATGGCCATAACTGCTCTAAATGCCATGACCGGTCCAGTGCTAGGGTTTAGGCCAAATGACTTGGAAGGGGTGGCTATTCTTCACTCAGATGCCTTAGTCATTTGGGCTACTATTGCTAATTTCGATGTTGGCAGAGTATTTATGGATGCAGGTAGTTTTGTAGACATTCTCTATTGGTCGACTTTAGAACAAATGGGCGTGAAAAGGAAAGATTTACAATTCGTGACTACCTCATTATTCGAATTTTCAAGACATGAAGTACGATCGCTCAAGCAAATTAGGCTATCGCTTTCCTTGGGTGCTAAGCCGAGAAAGAGGTAAATTCTCACTGCATTCATTGTGGTAGACACACCCTCCTCCTATAATGCTATTTTGGGTCACCCGGTCCTTGTAAAGCTACAAGCAGTTACTTTCCCCTATCACCAAAAGATCAAGTTCCCTATGGGAAATGAGGTGGGGAAAGTTAGAGGATATCAACAAGCCGTTTGAAAATATTATGTAAAAACTATCTGGATAGGGCAGAAAAGAACGACTCCCAAAAGGCCGATAGGGAGGGCAGACCATCCTCTGGGAGTAATATATTTGATCCAAGAGGGAGAGCTTACTTTCTAGGCTAAATCCGATATAGAAGTCGTCAGCATTATTCTTGCTCAAACCAAACGCACTACCTGAATAGCTCAAGACCTCTTCGGAGACCTAAGGCTCTATTAACAGATTGTTTTATTCAGAATTCCCATATCTTTGCTTGGATTCCACAGGATTTGGTAGGAGTTGAGCCAGGAGTCATGGAGCATAAGTTGCAAATCCTACCCACGGCACAACCCACCCAACAGAAGCGTTGATATTTCGGGCCTGAGAAAAATGCTATCATCCGGGAAGAGGTGCACAAATTATTAGTGTGATGGCACCTGGAATTCCTAGATAAGGACTTATGATCAACTGAGAGACTTTCCTGAATACTATAGGCCTTCTTGAGTGCTATTAATGGTCTACCCGAGCACTACTCATTTTTCTAAATACTACGAGTCTTCCCAAGTGCCATTATGGGTCTACCCGAGCACTACTCTTGAATACTATGGATCTTCGTGAATGCTATTGGTCTTCCAAGCATTATTGGCTCTCCTGAGCCTCATGAGCATTGTTGGTCTTCCCGAAAATTACTCGTTTTCCAAGAATACTATGGGTCTTCCTGAGTGCTATTATGGGTTTGCCCGCACTACTCGTTTTCCCGAATACTTTTAGTCTTTTGAGTATTATTAGCTCTTCCGAGCCTCACGAGCAGTATTGGTCTTTTCGAGCACCACTTGTTCTCTCGAATATTTACTAATTCTCTCACTCAGCCTCGAAGACCACAGAGAAGACTCTATTATAACACACATTGAGGACGTGACAGGCCTTGAGAAGATTTCATGTAACGGTTGTCCCTAACAACCCTACAAGGGGATAGCTATAGCATAGGCTTGGTCGGCAAGGCGGTTTCAATCTGCTATGTAAGGTACGGGAGAGGCAAGGGGAAGGGAATGGTTCTTTCTCTATTCTAATACGTGGAGATAACTCTTCTTCTCTAAGCTTTCTTTACTCCTGCTCGTCTTTTTCTGCTCTTCTCTTCTCCACTACGTTTTTTCCTTTTCTCGGTGGACACTGACTTAAACTTTGGAGGGACCGCGCCGATAAAGTCAACCCACCCTTAATGATCCATTCATTTGAAAAACAGGATCCCTGGTGACATTCCTCTAAGACTAGCGAATTTCACTTTCTAAAGGCGAAGGAAGAGGAGTCCGAGCGTGTCAAAAAGAGACATCATCAGTACTTATTCAGCTAATTAACATAGGTGACATAAAAGAGATTATCTGTATCAGCTAGTATCGGATTTTAGTTAATTACGAGAATGATATATTTCAACCCTATTGTCGTCTCATACTATGATTATTATCTTGAACTGGTCCAAATTGGTTGTATTGGATGATTTGGTCCAATCATAAAACATTGATGTAATCAAAGGTGCATTGTAAGTCATACTAGTAGCCTTCTCGCCCTACCATATACCTTGAGTAAAGCTTTACTTTGGATGGTATGGCTCAGCCCCTTGACAAACTGACACTTTAGTTGGCCTAAACATTATGTTAGACCTGTGTAAAATGGTCCCCATCCTAAAATATCAAGCTTTCTGATGGATGTAGTCATCCAGTAACCCAAACACTGACTTTGTTACTGGTCAGGAATGGGCACCACGTGTTAAGTCGGATAGAGATGGTTTAATGAAGAAACGAGTGCTCTAAATCAACGGTAGAGAAAATAGATAAATAAAAAAGTTGCACGATGAAGTAAAAAAGAAATAAAGAATTTGATCTTGATTGTAACTAGCTTTTGTATCTGTATTCTTACATTCCATACATATATGCCTCAAGACTCTAAAAACACCCACTACAGCCTGCTATATAACTTGCTGGCCATAGGCTACATTTTGACTTTTGGGATCAATGTACTTTTCAATCCTATGCATAAATCATACTGAGAGTTGCCTTGAATTAGTGTCGTACCTCATATTTTGATAGCTTGATTCGATCTTTAAAAAAAATTATTAATAGATTAATTTTTAGGTCCTTCATATTAATTTTTAAGCCCCTCTAAAAAATGATTTGAACCACTCTACAAAATGGGTCTGAGGCGAGCACCTCCTAGGCCTCACCTCAGGTCCGGCCCTGCTTGAATGGAGAATTATTTATTTGCTACTTGAAAAGGACTACCATCTCTTTGGATGCTAATGTAACGTTTTGCTTTTGCTATCCTTCAGCGTGACAGTGACAACTTGAATCAAACAATTCTCACACAAGAGTTAGGGATCCTGGTATGTTTTCTAGAGTTGCTATATTTAAATGTGCCAACAAAATTACCTGAAATATGAATTGTTTGTTTGATGCAGTTTCTATTCTTTACTGGTGGGGTTGTTTTGTTGACATTAATTGTGAATGGATCAACTGTCCAGTTCTTGCTTCATCATTTAGGCATGGATAAACTCTCAACAGAAAAGGTTAGTACTTATATTAGTATCAATCACAATCATTTTCTATGCAAGTTATTACTTTCCGCAGAATCATACAAGTCTTTTATCTTCCAAGTAAATTGATTTGATTTTGATGTGGTATGATCATCATAATTAATATGAAATGACGTTGCTGGTTACAAAATATCAATGAAGTTACACTTGAAGGAGATAACATTAATTATTTGTAGGTTTAACAATGTATCTGGAGTTCATGATTTGAAATCTTCTCGTATTTGTTTCCTGAATCAATTAGTCTATCATACAAGTGATTTTACCTTCAAGTAACCATAAATCTGAGCAAGCACCATCAGCTAATAAGAAGTTCATTTTGTACTTGTCTATTGATGCAAATAGACAGTTAAATAAACAACACTGTGTCAAGTCTCCATCGGCATGCAACTTATGTCGGTCGTACTTCATGCGATTCTCGTTGTCAGCCATGGGGTTTTGTTGCATACCCACGGCTAACACGATATACAAAAGGAATTAGATCTATTCCTTTTATCGATCACACAGGAGATATTAATGTCAATATAACATCTGAAATCTTATTGTAGCAACAAAAGTGGCTTTTAGTGATGACCACGACAAGAGACATTGAGTGGTACTGGTAGCAAATGACAATAGTAAACAGCAGTGAGCAATAGCCAGGAGTAGCAACAACTTTTTTTTGGAGAAGCAACAATAGATAATATATGAGAGGGGTGGGAAGCAACAATCGTCGGTGATCGTCGATAGAATCATTGGCCATTGCTAGCTAAATCATTGATGCGAGAGAATGCCGTGCAAGATTGGAAAAAACTCATGAGAGAAAGAAATTTCAAAATATTTTTTGAAATTAATATACACTTATATTTTTAAAAAACGTTACTGATGTTGAATCAGCCTGATACAATAAGGTGTCAAAAATGTATTATTCCAATTTCGGACCTAAACTTTGACATAGCTTGAAATTTTAAATCTTGCCATTGACATTGATGAACTTTAACAGTTTCTCAAAGTGCTTTTATTTATTAATATTGAAAAAAACTCAAAAATGTCCATGTAATAGTATTGATCTAAATTGTTACACGGGTTATGTTTAAGTCTTTTGTCATTTTGAATTATGCATGGATTTTAATGACCTCCTAAAGCATATGCATTTATTTAAATTTTATTTTATTTTATTCATGAGTGGACAGTCCGACCCCATGAAAATTTTTCCACTGGCCATTTTTTAAAAACTTAAAAATATTCACTTAGCAGTTTTGGTAAAATTATACTATGGTCATTTTGAGTTTTTAAGTCACTTCGAAATGGAAAATTTACAAAATTTATAATTTAAAAGTAGATTATCTTTTTTTTACCCACAAGTTTTGAATTTAAGTAGCTAGTTGCACTCTAGAGATTATTGGTGTTCATCCATACCTTTAAAGTGAACAAAAGACTTAAAAAATATTTATAGTAGCTTTGGCAAAATTGCTATATGGATATTATTTTTTTTTTAAATTAAAAAGATAGGTTCACTCTAAGTGATCATTGGAGCTCATCCATACATTACCAAACAACTAAAAAATAGTGATATAAAACTTTTTTTAAAATTAAAATTACTACTTGATTGTGTAACAGTTTTAGCCAAAACTGTCATATGGATCTACCAATTTTGAAATTGCTTGATGAATCAATCGACTTTAGACTGTCAAGTAGATGTAGCAAATTTGGCAAAATTATTACTTGGTCACTGTTAATCAAAATTATCATATTTTATTTGCATTTAAGTCTTTTAAATTTGTATCATTTTGGTCTCTATTATTTGCTTTCAAAATTATATATATAGAATATAATTTTTTAATATTTTTTAAAAATTTATAACTCATGGAGTTGTTTTGATCAAAACTACATGAGTTTATTTAGGCACATGCATTAACATTAGACTGGTTGGTTTTTTTTTTTTTTTTTTTTGGCTCTGTCAATTTGTATCGTCTTTGATAGGGAACCAAAATAAACCCTTTTGCAAGAAAATGTAACTAAATATTTGTTAGGAGTTTTAATTACAACCATCATTGTTCCTTCATCATTTCCTTATTTTCTAAGCTTTTTTATTCTGGTATGGAATGAAGAGGATGAGTGTCTTTTATGTAACACAATTTAGCTAAAGAAAGTTATAAGTTTTCACAATATTTCTAGTTCATTTACAATCTCTGTCTAAGTTTATTTGTTATGTCATCTTGCAGATTCGTGTACTAAACTATGCCAGGTACGAAATGCAGAAAAAGGCCTTAGAATGTTTCAGTGATCTTAGAGATGATGAAGATTTTGGGCCTGTTGATTGGCCCACTATCGTTAGGCATATTACATGCTTAAATAACTTGGATGAAGGTCAAATACACCCCCATAATGTTGGGGAGGGTGAGTCTTACTTGCAGACAACGAACCTGAGGGACATTCGTGTGCGTTTTCTGAATGGTAAGCTGCTTGTAAATATGCAAATAATTAGTATATACTAGGACTATCAAATTGGTCATTTTGCATCTCTGAGTGTGTTCCTGTGTTGTTTGACCAGCTATTGTAGTTATGATAAAATTAGAAGCTGTAACTTGTAGTCTACTTATGAAATGAGAATAACTAGGATTTTTAGAGAATCTTTTGGTAAGAAGAGATAAAAGAGGATAGCACACAGAATATGAACAAGTTGGTCAAGTGTCGTCATCTTGGTCCCAATGAGTATTTTATGCCACATAAACGGGGAGGAAAATTATATTAAATCATAAATGCTTTCCCAGTGTGATAATTAGTCTTTTGCACTTATGTGCTTCTTTAGCATGCATTGTCAGCACCTTGCACATGTATGTGTTGGCCATTGAGGGCAAGTGTTAGTTAACACAACATCAGCATGTTTAGAAGCTCAATAAAATGTCAAGTGCAGCATTTTATTGGCACACATCTATTTTTATGAGGTAATTCAGGGAGAATACTGTTTTCAAAAATAAATAAATAAGTAAAACACAGGGAGATCATACTGCTTGTTCTAACATCATGCAACAATTCTTTTAAAAAAAAAAACTTTTATGCACATTGAAGAGCAACGTAGAAGGTGTTGCACTTTTTGTTTATGAATATCATCTATAAGAGGTTTTGAGATTAAACATGCATGAGCTTGCAACTCATTACAAGTTGGAAGTTGTCATTTCAATGAATTAAATTTGTTAACAATACTTGGATACATCTGACAAAGGCCATACAATGTCCTCTAGCAATCAGTAAGTTGAATCAGATTGGACATGCTAAATTAAACAGTAAGTTGAATCAGATTGGATGAGGTAAAACAAACGGAAAGTTGAATCAGATTGGCTGAGCTAAAACAAACAGTAAGTTGAATCAGATTGGATGAGTGAAAACAAACAGCAATTTGTTTGGCATTATCAAGATAATTTTATGACAACTAACGAAGCTTAATCTTGGAGAATGATTAGTGTTTAATAACTCAAAACTATTTTGGTTCATTCTCCTTGATAAGGTTGAATCTCATTTAAAATTTACTGAGAAAATTGTTCCATGTGCTTTTTGTCTAGACAATTGCATATGAACTACTTCTAGTGTGTGAGGTTACCAAATTTGAAATTTGTCCAGCTTATAACCTAAATGATATTATGATTCGTGTTGAGGGTGGATTAATATGGATATATTTTGCTAAGGAGGATAGACCAAGAGATGAGTTTCATTCGTAGAAATAACTATTCTATTGTATATAAATTTCCATGGAGTTATGATTTATTCCTTTGTTCAAATGTGGAAAAAATAAGTCGCAAATTGAGGGATAAAAAAGTTTGTAAAGATTCTAAAGTCATCTTTAGAGAAAATTTAAACACCCAATATAGGGCAGTGGTGTTAGATACACATGCAAACTTAGTATCAGTTGAAGGAAAAGTGTATGAATCCTAGGATCAAGTGATGAAGGTTAAAGAATGAAAAACAAAGAATCTTTAAGGAGAGCGCACGAGCATAAGTATTAGGAGAAATGCATGACAACTCGAATATGATATGAGATAAGATGACATTAAATTTGAAAACAATAGTCAAGAGTGTACTTAATGAGTTAGAGGACGGGGCACCACTATCTAAAGAATCTTGGTGGTGGAAGGAGGAAGTATAGAAAAAAATGATGGAAAAACGAACAACCTACAAGTTATTGTACACTTGTTTGAATAAAAATAAAGTATACAGAGCCAAGAAAGAGGCTGAGAAAGTAGCGATTGAAGCTTTCGAATGCTCATATCAATAGTTTGATATAAAAGAAGGGAAAAAAAATATTTATAGAATAGTTAAAGTAAAAGAGAGAGGAAAATAAGGAATTTTATCTAAATAAGATGCATTAAAGATGAATTCAGTAGTGTACTAGTGAAGGATAAGGAAATAAAAAAGTGATGGAAGAGGTATTTTCATCAACTTTTAATAAAGGTTTAGATGACAACTTTGGCTTAGGAAATTTAAGTATATTATAGGAATATAGAAATTTTAGTTTCTGAAGTAGAACAAATATTAAATAAAATATAAAATGGAAAAATGGTTAAATCAAATGATATTCCAATAGAGGTATAGAAATATCTAGGAAAGCAAGTATTAAATGGCTCACAAAGTTATTCAATCTAATATTAAAAATTGAAGAAAATATTTGATCTCCGGAGAGTGAGTACTCTAATCTTCTATATAAGAACAAAGGAGACAAATAAAATTTTATGAATTATAGGGGCATTAAGCTACTGAGTTATACCATAAAACTTTAGGGAAAAGTGATAGAAAAAAAAATCAAGAGATCATGATGACTTAAAATCAATTTAGATTTACACTAGAAAAGTCAATGATAGAAGTTATACATCTCCTCAAATAACTGATTGAAAAGTATTAAAAAAAAAACACACACATGGTGTTCATTGACCTAGAAAAATCTCATAATAGAGTTCCAAGAGAAATTACATAAGGAATTTTAGAAAAGAAATTAGCACGATATATATTGAAATAATTAAAGACATATCTAAGATATATGATATCATTTTACACTAGTTATGGATGAACTCATTCAACACATCTAAGATATATGCTAATATGGAGGGGGGTTTCAAATGTTATTTGTAGATGAAATTATTTTGATTGATAAGATACACCAAAGACTAAATGCTAAGCTCGAATGTTGGTGGTAAAGAATGAAAGTAAAAAAGTTTTAGGCTTAGTAGAGTAAAAATAAAATATATAGAATTTAAGTTTAGTAATACTAGATGTAGGAAGGTAATTGTTAACATAGGAGATAATGTGTTGTCTGTAACCAAAAGCTTTAAGTATCTAGGATTGATTTTGCAAAAGGATGAAGTGGTTGATATAGATGTTTTATATATTGTATAAAAGGTTAGAATTCACCAACCTAGTTGCCCCAACCAGCGCATGAAGGAACGACACCCTCACATTTACAATGGATTGACCTGTTGTCTTATTGTGCAACATCTACATGCACTAGCCACTAGGTCCTTCCCGCGGGGCTATAGATGTTTTATATACGATACAAGCACGATGGTAAAAATGGAGGGGGGTTTCAAATGTTCTTTGTGATCGTAAGGTACTTTTAAAATTTAAATTGAAGTTTTATAAAACGGTAATTAGACAAACTATGTTATATGGAATTAAATATTGAGTTATGAATTGAGCACATGAGTATAAGTTGAAAATAAAAAAGATGAGAATGTTAACATAGATGTACGAATATATGAAGATTGACAGTATAAGGAATAAGAACATTAGAAAAAAAAATGGGGTTGCACCTATTAAGGAAAAACTCCAAGTGACATCAATAATCTCCTAGTTAGGTAATGTGTAACCAAGACAAATACGTAAATTAATTGAGGAACAAGGAGACCAAAGAAGATTTTGTTAGCAATGATAAAACAAGATAAAGTAGAGGGTCAAGCCCAATAGCTTAGGAGGATCCATATAGATGACGTCATTTAGTGGGATAAAAGTTTGACTTTTGTCATTGTTTGCTTAGTTCTTCCATTGCCTACATTTTCTCTGAACTCAGTGCTATATCTCTATTATAATGTGAAAAATACACTGCCCCGTCGATTTTCAAGCTTGTCACTATACAAGGAACTAAATTTATCTTATATTTCAGGTGTTCAGGCTGTTTATTGGGGAATGCTTAATGACGGAAGACTAACACAGTTTACAGCAAACCTCTTGATGCAATCTGTGGATGAAGCTATGGATTTGGTAGCAAGTGCTCCTCTATCTGATTGGAAGGGTTTAAAATCCAGTGTTCATTTCCCTGAGTATTATAGGTTCTTTCATATGAGAAGATTTCCACGGGGACTGGTCACATATTTCACTGTGGAACGGTTGGAGTCTGCATGCTATATATGTGCAGCATTTCTTCGTGCTCATAGAATGGCCAGGAGGCAACTTCATGATTTTCTCGGTACATTACTTGCACTTTATCTGCATATCATTGTTTTTGGCTTGTCTTTGTGCTATGAATAATCAGTTCAGAATGTGTTTCATAAAATAGTTCATGAATATTAAAAATATCTGAGTCTGCTACTCAATTTATCAGAGATGAAAAATTGTAGGATACTAGCAGTCAAGGTTTACAATATCATTTTGTGCAGGGGTTTCTATCCTTGCATAGAATGGTACAGTTTTGACACTGTATTTTGGTTGACAGCCAACACGCATGAAAGTATGCCGAGATAAATTTAAATGAGTTTTTACCCTTTTACTTTCCTTCCACTAAGTTTATTTCCTTCAATAAACATAAGGAAAGTTAGATGACTTTTCCTCTTTTAATACTCATCTTTATGTTTCAGGTATTTCCTTTAATGAATTAGATAGTGAATTTAATACAAAAATTACACATTTCTGCACATGTTAAGATGAATTCAAATGGATTTTGCTCATTTAATGATTTGCACTTAGATTCTCTACTTTTGAAGCTAAAATAATATCAGTTAAATAGGTAAATTAAAAATTAATTAGTCAAATTTAGGTGAATTTTACTACTTTAATCTTCTACCACTAAACTTCTTTACTATTTAAATTATTATGTAGCAATTAGATTATCAATTGAATTAAAATTTTAAAACAAAAAGCTACAAAAATAACAAACATAATTAATTTAATTGAATTAGAATTTTAGAGGAACAAATACCAAAAATTATAAATATTAGCTCAATAAGCTTTGGTGTGTGTCTATGCATGCTAAAGTATGTTGAATGTTGGTATGAATACAATACTCATTGGTATGAACAGCAACACTAGTATAGAAAAGATTCTAAACCACACAGACATCAATCCTTTATAATCTTGACTTTATTTTATGAGTCTAGTTATAGATGGTTTGCATGACTACTTGTGACACTTTTACTGAAAGTTCTTCCCTCACCAGGTGAGAGTGTAATTGCTACTGCTGTCATCAATGAAAGCAATGAAGAAGGTGAGGAAGCTAGAAAATTTTTGGAAGATGTTCGCCTGGCATTTCCCCAGGTATGTATCTTCTAACTTCATTCCTTGAAGAATTATACTTTTGTTGGAGATATGCTGACATTAGAACAATTACCATGTTTATCCTTTGTTCCAGGGACAAGTTGAGATTGTTAATTCCACACATTTTTTTTGTTCTCCTATTAGTTTGAATAAAGTCTGAATCGCTGTAACATTTTTCGGAAAATAGAATGAAAACTTTTAATTGTCTCAGATGACTATGCACTTCATGTTCTTCTCAAATAAATTAGTCTTGCTTCTAGGTCCTCCGTGTTGTCAAGACTAGACAAGGAACATATTCTATACTGAAACATCTGACTGAATATGTGCAAAATCTTGGGGAAGTTGGACTGCTGGAAGAAAAGGAGACTTTTCATCTATATGATGCTCTGCAGGTAGCTGAAACATCCCTGTCTCACATTGGAGAAATTTCCATCCTGCAAAATTCCTTGATTCTACACTCACGCAATGTTAATTCTACTGAGATTGCAGACTGACCTCAAAAAGCTTCTAAGAAATCCACCTATGGTTAAAATGCCAAAACTCAGTGAGCTGTTATGTTCCCATCCTTTGCTTGGCGCATTACCCTGTAGTATCCGTGAGCCTCTTGAAAATTCAACTAAGGAAACAATAGAACTACATGGTGTACACTTGTATAAAGAGGGTTTGAAACCCGCTGGAATATGGCTCATATCCATTGGAGTAGTTAAGGTTAGATTCAAAGTCCTTGTGCTAATGTGTTAGTTAAGCTCTTCTTTTCACTTCAACTGTATCTTGGTATTTAATAAATGTTTATCTCTTCAGTGGACTAGCAAGAAGTTGAGAAACAAGCATGCATTGCATCCAACATTCTCACATGGAACTACTTTGGGCTTATACGAAGTGCTAGTTGGGAAGCCATATATTTGTGACATGGTTACTGACTCTGTTGTCCATTATTTTTTCATTGACTCTGAAAAGATTCTCTCACTACTAAGATCAGATCCAGCTATTGAAGATTTTCTTTGGCAGGTATACTATTATACAGTCTCATGTTTCTCTTTATTTATTACTTATCTAGTTTAGCTTAGTTGACAATCAGGTATGTCACTAGAATTAAAATTTCCTCTTCAGAGTAATTTCTGGATATGTAATATTAGGGTGTATAAATATTCAATGAGAACGTGATTGATGTAGTTGCCAGTTGAACTGTACTTCTACAATCACGATCTTTTGTTATGTACTGACTAATTGTAAATTTGCAATGTTCCTACTGATAATAATTAAATGAAAAACATGTTTATTAGTTAAGCACTTCAGTTCCTTTAATGTTTCTACTTTCAAGTTACTCGAGTTAATGTATCCCTTTCTACTTTTTTTTACAATTTGATGTTTACTTTGCAGGAAAGTGTTATAGTTGTTGCTAAAACCATACTTCCTCAAATATTTGAGAAAATGACAATGCAAGTATTGAGGAGTCTTGTTGCAGAAAGATCAAATGTGAACATATATATAAGAGGAGAAGTAGTAGAAATCAGACAAAGGTCTGTTGGTTTTTTATTAGATGGATTTCTAAAGACTCAAGGTTCAAATGAACAGTTGATAACATCCCCAGCTGCATTACTTCCCTTAAACATGGAGCAAAGCTCTATTGGTCTAGAGTCATCAGGTATTACATCCCTTTTATGTGTGTTAAAGTTTATTGGCTAACTACTTATCCCTAAAGCTCAAGTCAATAGGAAAGGGACCAATTTACATTTATATTTACAGTAGACCACTGCAGTTGTCTGTATGGGATGTAGAGCCTTCAATATGCTCCTTCACTCCTATCATGTTTTTTATACTATGTACGATTTGAATCTTAAACCTCCTGATCTGATATCAAATTAAAGCTGATTGGATAAGCACTTAATCCAAAAGCTCTAGTTATTAGGAAAATATTAATTTATATTAATATTTAATTTATAATGGACTATTGCATTTGTCCATGTGGAACCAATGAACATGGAGCCCCTTAACCCCTTAGTGTTGGGTGAGCAGAGAAGAGAGAAAAAGGAGAGGGAGGGAAAATGAAAGAGACTCACTGCGACATTGTTGTGGCTCCAAGGCCAGCAGTTGCCCTGATTCCAAATGGTGAAGGCAGCTGCCATGCAAGGAGAGACAAGAGGGAGAAGAAAGTGTTGGATGAGGAAAAGAGAGAGAGTCACGATAGCTACTCTCATGGTTCATGTAATGACAGCTGTCCTTACTCTGAGTGGCAAAGGCACTGCTTGTGCAAGCAAACACAAGAGAGAGAAAAAGATTAAGAATGAGAGTGAGAGAGAGCTTCTGAAGGAGGAGAGTAGATCCGACCAC
This sequence comes from Alpinia galanga, assembly GCA_037177395.1. Lineage (NCBI taxonomy): Eukaryota > Viridiplantae > Streptophyta > Magnoliopsida > Zingiberales > Zingiberaceae > Alpinia > Alpinia galanga. The sequence goes on along the minus strand of JBAMHZ010195735.1, from coordinate 278 downwards.
GAGCTGGGTCTAGCTCTGACCCGACTTGAGCCCGTAACCGGGTCAAGGGACAAGTTACCCGTTGTCCTGAGTTAACGGGCCAAAATGAAATCCAACCCATCAAGAGATGGGTTGCTCTCGGTTCTAGCGGCCTTGAACCACTAACCGCTGAACCGGCGGTTTAAACCACCAGTTCAATGGTTATTTTTAAAATAAAAAAAATAGAGTCACTGGACCGTCAGTTTCAATGTGTTTTTATGATCATTTGACCATTTTTTATCAATGGCTATGATTTAATA
>JBAMHZ010195734.1:0-26986 GCA_037177395.1 Alpinia galanga | reverse complement strand
ACAATGGAGTTTTAGAGTCTTTAGTTTTGCACTTATAGACTTTTAATGGAGTTTGCCACTTGTCTCCATCACACGAGATAGATGCAGTCCATGTGAATTATATAGGCTTTGACACTTTACACGTGTCGCAAGTCCTAACATATCACAAAGAATCAATTGTTAGGCACATGGATTAGGGCAAATATTAGACATAAGATGGGAAGTTCAAAAAGGTCAATGAGGATCAAATGTTTGACAATGGCGAAGTCTCGACAAGTCAAGATTAACCAAATGTTTGACATGAAAAGAGAAGTCTAACTAAATCAAGGAGGACCGGATGTTTAGCAACGATGAAGTCTTGACAGATTAAGATTGACCAGATGTTTGACAAGTAAAGTCTTGGCAGGTTAAGGATGACCAGATGCCAAATAGAAACAATCCTGGTAAATTAAAGTCAATCGGATACCAGATAAAGTACAAATTTAGCCTTGGAAAGGCCAAGACAGAAGTATCAGTCGACTATTATGGGAGTAGTAATCGACAAATCAACCCTAAACCCTAAACTGAGGGTTTAAGGGGGTTTACAGGAGTTTGTCATGTAAGTAATCAACTGCTCGAGTATAGCAGTTGACTGCTGCATCACCCGAGTAAAGGACTTGACTAATGACACTATTAGAACGAACCAGATTGTTTGAAATTTGATTGCTCCAACTCTACTAATCGTCATCAATTGATTGCTGGAGAGGATCAATCGACCGATGTCATTGTTCGAACAAACAAAAGATTTAGAAATTGACTCTAAAACTCAACTATTTAGACAACAATCGATGGATGGTAATGAGCAGTCGACTAACGTGGTAAAATCTGAGTTGAAAAAAATTGTTTTGCAAGTGAAACAATCGAATCTATAGTGAAACAATTGATTGATGATGATAAGAAGTTGATTGTTGAATGGAAAGTAACCACGACTTGAAGCCTACAAAAGAGAGTTTCATGAAAAATTTTGATGTCAATTCTTAAAGACTATAAAGGGGAATTGGTGTTGTATTACAAACCTTCAAAAAGCATTCCAAAGCAATCAAACAATAAACAAGCAAAAATAAATTGTGTAAATTGTTTGTTTAAATTGTATTTCATGTTCATTCATAACTTTGTATTTTGCTTATATTTGTTCGTAAAAAAATAAGTGTTGTAAGAGGTTTTTCTGCCTCTAGAAGATATCCGACAAGGAGAAAATATAGTGGACTTCACTAGGACGTAAGTCATGGAGTAAAAACCAGAGTTCCAAATCATGTAAAAAAACTCATGACAAAGGGTCTTTTCAAGGTTTTTGCCCAAATTTATTCCAACATACTGTTCACCTTTTGTTTACTTAATTTTTCTTATCACATATAGAATGAAGAAAATGTATAAATCATAGTTTGCGATTTTTTTTATGAGCATAAATTTTTGGCCCCCATATTTGGATGTGGCACCCACGGTGAGGATCACAGACGCATCATTTTGACAAACTAGAGGGTTATAAACTGGCATGTACAAGAACGAAAACAGAAATGCCTTTTTTTTTATCTGTAGCACAACTTGTGACAAGAGGCGAAGAAATGCGATTATCTTTGTGCGATAGAATTATAATCCTATAAGGAGAAGGGAAAAAAAGGTGGAAATTTTGCATACTTGCTTTCTGCTCCAATCGTATTGCCGATTTCGCACAGCAGGAGCAAACTGGAGGAAAATAAATCCTTCCTTAGACACCTTATAAGCTCCTGACTGCAACAATATGACTTAGAACTACCAATCTGACTACAAAATACCAAACCAAAATTTAACGAGCTCTGACTACAAACTAAGAAACTCACGTCAAGAGGAGCGAATTCAGGGGCTCGCGGTTCCACGGTGAGTGCTGCCTTCCCTTTGTAAATGGAATAACCGACGAAGACCTTCGAATTCGGCACTAAAAAGAGGAAATCTGAAACAAATAAGTTTTTCCAATGGCGACAAAGTTAGCAACCCGAAGCGAGAAGCTGATGAGCACCTCCAGGAGGCAGACGGGAGAAAGAGGTAGGTTCCTCGGGCGGCGGTGAAGGAGGGCGACCAGTTAGGCGGTGCTGCTCTGAGAAATCAGAGCGGCGGCCACGAATGGAGAGATGTTTCCGTTGATAGTTATTCGCGACCCCAAGGGCTAGGGTTCTGGGAGCGCAGAGTGTACTGCCTATGAGGGAAGCAGACGAGGAGCGGAAGGGAGAAGGGGAAGCGCAATACATATGGATAGCGCGAGAAGAAGATGGCGAATGCATCGCTTTGGCCGCGCGTCGGGCGAGAACACACCACCACGCCTAGTAAGAGGGGAGAGCTGCAGCCGTTGCAGTCAGTCGGTCACTGGGAACAAGATGCTGTTGCGAACGTGATCCTGTGTTCGCAAATCCGGGTTTCAGTACCCGTTTTTGTTTTCTCCAAATAAAAAAAAACGGTTCAAATCGGTTTGGACTCGGATTTTGGATTTCTAATAAACATTAAATAGGGTGCGGGTTGTATTCAATTTTACTTTGATTAACTTTTTATGTCCATATGCCATTCAAAAACATTAGACAAATTTCATACAGTGAAATGACATTAATAAATGATCAAATTCAAAAACTTCACATGATATCTAAAGAAAATTAAAGGATAACAGTGTCAACTAAAGTCAGGATAGTCATATTTTTAAAATGGATATGTAAGTTTGACAAACTTACTTTACATGAACCCGCGAATATATGAACAATTGGACCAATATAGAGGTTAATTAATGAATGTTAGCTACAATGATAGATTTCTAGAGTTATTAGACATGGTATATTTATATATATATAAAGAAATAGGAAATTTATAAGATACATTTTTCTTTTATCAGAGATTGCTTGACAAAAATGACAAATCCTGACTATACTGCAATTAGAAGCAAGGTATAAATATCAGTTAAATATAATTATTACATTGGATTGCTCACAAGTCTGAATCTATCTAAATTACATAAAACTCTCCCCATCTTTAGTGCCAATAAGAAAGACAATAAAAAGCATCAGGTATCCTGGAAAAGGAATGAAAAATGTCTTCACGCAGCCTTCTTCTCCTTCCTTCTCTGGAGCTTCCTCCACTTGAGGAATATCTGGAAAGAAAGTCCTGAAAAGACCATTACCACACTCATCCACTGCTTGGGTGACAAGGGGTTGCCGCTAATCAACGACGACACAACAATGCTAACAAACTTCCGGGTGGTGGTGATGGTTGTGTTGGCAAGGGAACCAAATTGACTTATGGTCAAGAAGATGAAGTTTTGTCCCACTGCGCCACAGAGACAATACACGAGGATGTCCCATGCTGCCTCCGGGTGCTCCTGGCAGAACTTCACTGCCTCATAACCACTTCCATTAGGCCAGCCAAACATGTAAATAACATTGTAAATGGTTCCCCAAAGGTTCATTCCAAGCATGATCTCCCAAGCAGATGTCTTTGGGAACCTAAAAAATATCAATGTAGTTATAAGTTATGGTGGACTTTGTATACAAATACGATTAAAAAGCTAAGAAAAATTTTAGATGCACTACTAGTTATTTTGTTGCATATCATTAAGAAATAGTAAGTACCTTGCTTTTATAGAATCCTGAGTGGCATTTGTGAAACCGTCAAATGCTAAATTCAGGAAGCAAAGCCCATAGCCAAGTGGAGCATTTGGGTGAGCAAGCTTCTTTATGGTTTTTGAGCTAGTCTGTAATCAATTGAATCAAGCAATTCAGTGGCAAAGCTATTGCCAATACATTTGGCAATTGAAGTGCATGAACAGTTCAAGAATCCAAATGCAGGCATGTGAATCTACATCACAGATTCTAATGTTGGTGGTAGCTCAGAAGATACTCAGAAAAACCTAGACCATTGAAGACAATATCTTGCACCACCACTCGTGAGCTATCCGTCATCAGAAAGAAAGAGGTGTGAATCCATAGACAAATCACTTTAATGTATTAAAATGAGATAGCCACTACTTGTTATCCATTGCGGTTAGGCATTCAAATGTAAACCCCAAGTATGGAGAATATACAATAAAATAAAAATCGATGCTGAAGAGATTTGAAAGAGTTTGTCTAACCTTCAAAAGTGCAAATGACGATACCCCTCCAGCAACAAGGAAAGTGCAAATGTATTCTGGAATAGTGTATTTGATCCCGTATACTAGGGCTCCAACCAGCATAACTATAACATCAAAGCATAGTTATTAGTTCAGTTATCATTTTGAGAATAGTGTTGTAATATTCATATTAAGCATCCATTCAGATGGAATCCCCAGCATACTGGAAATGTAAAATCTTTCATAGTGGAAAAACGAATTGACATCCTTAATTAGGAAAAAAAACAATGGTAATTATCTAAAAGGTTATGTAAGCATTCTACTCACCAGGAATCATCTTTGTAGACTTTGCCAACACCTGTTGTAAACAAACTAATCAAGTGGCATAAAACAGTAAAGCAAGTAAGAAGTTTTCAGAAGGTTAATACTTCATCCATACATGATACGAACAAGGGAATAAAAGGTACTAGAGAAGTGAATTAAAAGTTATATGAATGGTTTAGAAATTGTCTTTCATACAAGCATGTTAAAAATCAATGTGTAATTTGTTGTTAAAGGGTCCCCTTGATAATTTTGTTCAGTTCCACAATTCGCCCCACAGACATTAAACATCACTATAAGTATTCCAAACAATCCCATAGGAATAGATTGGGGTAACCAGGAATCTACCTTATTAGATATCTACTAACTCCCATTTCCCTAAATTGACTAGGGTGTGGAACAAAAGGAAAGCTAGGGATCACAATTCATCAGCCACCACTAAATTAGATTATTATCATTCTAGTCACATTAAATATTTTACAGAGAGAACAGTTTAAAGTATCATAAAGAACACCTCTGTCTAGTATACAATTTGTTGAAAAAGAGTACCCTTGTTTCCTGGGTATTACACACTAGTCATCACTGCTAAGATACTAACTTGTAGTCGCTAAATTCATAGCTTAAGTAATTAGACTATAATGCCCCAAGCCAACAGACATGCTATGAATTAGAAGCTAGCAAATAGAGGGGAAAAGAGCAAGTGTTGAACAATCTAAACTTACTTGCGCGGGATAACTAATATACTTCAGAGCTTCAATTCCCATAGCTGGACCGATGGTATTAGTGATGCTCGGGCTCCAGTAGCTCCGTAATGGAGCTCCCCCAGACAAACTCTTCGACCACAATTTCATCACTGTCCAATTAATCATACCCGAACCAAAATGAACCAATAAACAACTTCACATCACTCCAAATCAACAAGAACACACAAAAATCAGCAATGAGCATACTGATAAACGACCACACGAGGCAAACCACGTTCTGGGCTAAGTTTAAAAAGGAGAGGTGCTCGAACCGCTTCCCATCCGGCCCAAACAGCTTCGTCGATCTGAGACATAGGAAAATAGGAACAAAATCTCGTCGGTCAAAACCCTAATAGCAGATCGAAATGCTAGTTCGAAAGATGAAGGATATATTTGGGATGGTATGGAAAATACGAGACAGACTAAAGAAAAAACGGAAGAGGAACCAGAATGAAGGGTCAGTGCTCACACAGTTTCTTGTAGGACACCCTGGTAGATGTAGGCGGCCCAGATGCCAGACACGCAGAAGGCGAGCAAGAAGATGCGCTCGAATCCAGCAGCGGCACCGTTGAATTCCATCCCCCGGCGGAGGATCACCTCCGTGAGACGAATGCAATAGATGAGGAAAGGAAGGTTCGAGTTCGTCGAGCTCGAGAGAGAGACGGGAAAGCGAAGAGAAAGAGGTAGATCCCATTGCGTTGGGGGAGACACGCTCATAACCCGGGACGATGGCGGAGGGTAGCAACGTCAGATATTCCACGTGGATGTATATGATTGGCTGGATCAGAAAATGTAAGCCTCCATTGGTCGAAGAGACGTGGTATATGGCAATTTTAAGCGACGTGGCTCCTGGTTTTTTATTGGGCATAAACGTCTTTGCGTGGAATGCAAAAGATGATATTTAATAAAATAAAATCTATCTATGAATCGATCCGCTCTCCACGTTGGCGCTCTTCATCCATCATAATCACACACTTTGCGTCGATGCAGGCTATGACGTGGATCAGCAGGGGCGATCAGGGCGGCAGTTGAGAACGCCGGCGAAGCGAGTGAGGCATCCGACCGCCGTCCCCGGCTTCGCCTTGATGAGCTGATGCCTGGAAAAGCCACCAGCCGTATCACGACCTGACTGCACGAAGAAGGCTCCGTTCATATACAGGTCGTCCACCGACCGCCAGTTCCAGTTCTTCCACTCGGATTCAGCCGCGTACTCCCTGTGCGTAACCTGCCAAATCAACATATTATTAATCCCAATCCATCAATTAATCGAGTAAACAAGAACTAGGTGACTAATAAACTAATCACCTCTTTGGCGGCGTGATTTGGTGGGCCGAGAAATCGGTTGCCTTGGCAGATGATGGTGGGGTGCATGCTGCCGCCGACGGCGTACATCAGCCAATGCGTGTAGTCGTTGTTGACCACGTGGATGAATCCCCATCGGCACCTGCAATTAGTTAGTTAATTGATTATTTAGCGTTAATTGATCAATAGTGCAAAAAAAAAAAGGTTTTCTGAAATTGAAGGATCGATTTCAGCTAATTCCTTGCCTTGGCATCCTCTGCACAAGGCCGTGCCCAAAGTGGTTGTACGCGATCGTCACCTGCATCTTCTCATCCGCTGAATTCGAGTCACTGGCCCCCAACAAGATCACCTAAAATTTCGACACAAATTAGTTATTTATTGGCAAAATTGATTTGTATTCTTCTTTTAACTGTATAGAGTTAAATGTGGATCACGTCATTGTGGCGGGTAAGATGGCAGTTGGAAATGGTGATGGCGGTGGAGGCCTCGATGGCGTCGATGAGACCGTCGGCGCAGTTGAACATGGAGATGTGGTCGATCCAGATGTTGGAGGCGCCGAAGATGCTGATGCCGTCGCCGTCGCTGCGGGTGCGGATGCCCCAGTGGTGCTCGGAGTCGCGAATGTTGCCGCCGGAGCCGGGTTCGATGTCGTGGATGTGCAAATTGTGGAGGATCACGTGCTGCGCGAACTGGATGGTAAGCCCCGCGCCGTAGGCGATGTGCACGTCGGCGCCCCGCCCGTCGATCGTCTTGTAGCTGTTGATAATCAGCTCCTGCTGCAGGCGGATGAGCATGTCGCCGTCGAAGACGATCCAAAGCGGCGCGGCGCGGGTGACGCCGTACCGGAGCGTGCCGGGGCGCGGGTCCATGAGGTTGTCGTCGGAGGGGTCGGTCACCACGAACATCCGGCCGCGGACGCCGCCCAAGGCAGTGTGGCCGAACCCCTTAGCGCACCGCGCCAAACGTTTGCGGTCGCTCGCCCAATCCGCGCGGCACCGCCAGCATCGGTCGATGGGATTCGTCGCGAAGCACAGGCCACCTCTCTTGCCTTTGAATTGGACGCTTCTCCTTGTTCTGTTACTAATTGGACTGCAAGTTTTAACAAAACAATTTGATTACTTGTAAGACTCTGTTTAGCTTGATTAGTAATCTGTAGTTACTCACAAATTGGCTGCGCCCGCATTGAAGCTGTCGACAATAGTCTCCGGATCGGAGACGTAGGCATTCAACGTGTTGTTGCGAGCCTCAGCCGCGCGATTCTGCCAGTAGTCGTCGAAGAAGGCGATATGGCCGTAGAGCAGAGTAGCAGAGGCGAGGAAAAGCAGAGAGAAATATAAGAATTTCAGACAATGCTCCATTTTGTACATATTAACTTGAGATCTATCAAGTTAATTAACTCTTTGTTTGCTGTTCTGCCGATCGCTGTGGAATTCTGTGGCTGATGCTTCGAGCTCAACTGTGGATGAAGCTTGTTGTGTTGACCGATTGAGAGAGTGGAGGATGTGTTTATATATGAGGGCTTTCTCGAGGAGAGGGCGAGATGAGAAGACATAGAGTTGTTGGCGGGTGTGCAAAGGCCATTTGAGAAGATTAATTGCGGCGCCACTACAGAGAGAGAGAGAGAGAGGCAGAAGGCTTCTGTTAGAAAAAACACTGAGCTATATCGAGCGTACAATAAAATAGTTCAGTTCAGGGTTTTAGAGTGCTGAGTTGCGCGGGATATAATTCGTTATATCATACTTAGAGTACTTAACAAACTATTATAATGTTTATATGAACTTTTATAATTCCTACGTACCATGAGCTATAAGATCGGAATTAATCCGCTGTCAGCACCACTGCCGTTACTGTTCCGTCTAACTAACTTATCTGCCATTTTTCAGCTGGTTAATTAAGCACCTTCATCCCCACGTGCATCGATTCCCTGTGACCGCATGTCACAGTGGAGGTGGTGGGTTTCCTCTACCATAAGGGGCCGGTGTAGGAGATGGGTACGGTGTGAAACCGGTAGAATGAACGCTACGAGCCGTGCGCTGCGAGCAGTAACCTCAGAGGCCAAGAAGCACCTTCGGTTCAGTCAGCAGCTCGAGTTAGGGATTTACATTTTGTCACGTAAAATGTTAAAATCTGTCAATCTCATAATCTCTGTCAGTTCGTTTCTAAACAATCACAATAAAGATAAATCATAGTAAATTGTTTACTTTTGAGATTAGTAACCAGGGTATTTATAGAAGATTAATTCGGTGTCCATTGTGCAGCATGTGTTAGCCATATGTGACACTAACGTATTATGATAGAGCTTTTGAAAAAAAACGAATCTTAAATACTGTCACAAATATGATAATTGACTCGTTTAGAATTATAATTTAAAAAAAATAATAAAAGGAAGATTAACAAATGCTTATCCTACAGTCGGATATCATTTATCCTCCACCATCAAGTTCGTTAAGGTAAAGAAATGGGTTTATATTAACAGGTAGTATCCCGAAACATCAATGGAAAGTAGGTTGAACGTCACATGTTTCTTTTACTCGATTTATGAGGTTGCAATTGAGATACTTTTCCAATAATGTTAAAGCTCGAAGCAATACTAATAGAAAGCAGCCAATTTATAGAATAGCTTCGAAGCCAAAAGAAGAAAAATTCACGAGCAAGCATAGGCAATCAGCTCGAACCCACACACTTATTTCAAGCAGGTATGACTCAATAAGATACGACAGAAATCGTAGTTTCAACCCTACACAAATTTCAATTTGCATCTAAAAGCCACTTTCTTTCCCGTGCAAAAAAAATATGTTAACACGTGATTATTAAAGCGAGCCACAAAAAAAAAAAAAAAAAAAAAAGGCAAACAAATGAACATGGCAAAGGCACCACCAGGTCTATGTAATTAATTAAAAGCGATAAAAGGTATGAGCTGTCACAAAACACAAGATGGTTGTCGTCGCAACTTTAGTATTTTAATACGGTCGAAAAATATTTACTGAGCCATTGGGTTGACCTTGTTACTGACACACAACTAGTATCCCAAAAGCCAATGCCTTAGTTTACTGATCACAAGACATTCAGTGTCAGCCGGTGTTAGCTCATGTTTCAGACGGTTTTCCACTCTGAATTTCGTCAATCAGAAGCATTGCCAGAGTCCATGTCCATAGGAGCAGCACTACTCTTATAGTCAGCCATTGCTTCCCTGTATCTTTTAGTATCAGCCTTGGCCATTGACTCATAAGGTTCCTTCTCTTCAGCTGCACAACAAAAGTCACAAATAAGAAATCAGTTGCTCTTTCTAAGCAAAAGTCCCCGCGAATAAAAACCAGTACAACGCAACAAAACCAGAAACGTCAAACTGTTTGACTCGGGATTTACTTACATTTGTGTACACATTATAGTTTCCAAACAGGTAAATAATACCGAATCAAAATGTGATAAAATTTATATATTAAACAAAAATATCTCCAGAAACTCTCCAAAGAAAAGACCAACCTATTTTATCTAATATGACCAATAATTCAAACTGAAAATTTCAACTAATAAGTCATACAGGATTGTGTAAAAATGCAGCGATCTTAAAACCACAAAACGCTGGAAATTCAACCCTGACCCAACCTTAACATGTTCGCGTCAAGATTTTTTTTTCACTTTTCCCTATAAAGGAATCGTGCTGGATTTTTGGAATAAAAAAATAACGAATAGGAATTTTCAAAATCAAACAAAGTAATTCTAAAAATAGTAATTTCTAGGACAAGCAATTGATGTACCTAGAGGCAGTGCCGTGAACATTGCACAAATATCGAGTATAAAATTAAAAAAATGCCAAAGACAATTGAGAGCTTCCTAAGCAAAAGCCTCACCAGTCATTTTTTTCCATCTCTCACCAAGGGCCCTTCCAACATCTGTAAATGACATCCCTGGATTGTTCTTCCTTAGATTCTGTAAAGGAGGATCAGTCAGTCATCTAAAAACAAAACAGGAATAAAAAGAATAAGAACAGCTTAAGCAAAAACCCTTTGGTAAACAGTGGAAAATTAACTATAAGAAAATGAGTGAATTATGTGAAAATTACATCATACTTGGTTAAAGTTGACGACAAAATAAACCAACAGTAAAAACTCCAACTAACTAATTCACTAAAAGTTAAAAGATTCACCTAGTAAATGCAACTTACGTCTCTTTCAGCATTTGAGAAAAACATAAATCCAGACATTGCCCTTTTGGGGGCATTAGGATCCCTCTTTTTCTTTGGTTTTTTCTTTTTAGAACTTTCTTCATCAGCGTCCCTGGTTTTCCCCTTGCTAGATGGTACCTTCACACCAGCAGCTTCCTTTTTTGACTCTTTGGTGGATGATTTCTACATTAAATGAATAACATATTGGTTTAGCAATCAAACAGAACTCAGCAGATTATATGACAAGTTCCTCAGCATCCACTTGATGTAAAGTGTGAAATGTAAACTTCATCAACAAAAGTATTGAAAAATAAAGCAACAACACCCCCTCAAACCTACTTTTTCTTCCCCACTTTCACTAGCATCAGACTCCTCATTCCCAGAATCATCTGTAGGAGACCCACTATCATCCTTTTCAGCCACAAAATCTTCATCCTACAAGCAAACTAAAACATAAGCAAACCACCACAAGGAGAATTGGTACGCAAGAAATATATGTGCAATGAAACTTCTGGCACCTCTTCATCGCTTTCATCACCCGCAGCATTCTTTATCCGTTCAAGATGTGGATCTACAGCATCATCATCATCCTGAAGAGCAGCTGCAACTCCATTGGTAGTTTGAGCATCCGTGAGATTCAATATTTTCATACCCTTTGCCCTAGATGAACAAAAGTAAAAGTTAGGAGTTATGGAGACAGAAAACATAGCCATATATTTCAATGGAAGTAATGATTGAAGACCTACTTAATAAACTCAATGAGGTGATTATATTCATTCCTTTGGATATTTCTGAAGAGATGTTCTTGATCATTTTTAAGCTTAACAAGGAGATCAAAATAGTGGGATGCCACACTTGAACCACCTGTACCATGCCTCTCAAATTCGACATAATCAATCTGTATGAAATGAAAATTCAGATATAAGCCATGGGCATAAGGAACAAAAGACCACCAAAGTAATGATTACAATCTATTCTCCCAAACGAAAAACACTCTTTCATTTTCCATAAAAAAATATAAGGAAGAAAAGGAAAGTCAAACATAGCAAGAGAATAAACATGGTTGGATTGGTGGAGCAGCAGCAGGAAAATAAAAGCAACGATTTACTGCCTGCAAGTACAAAATGAAAAGGAAAAAAATGGTGATGCAGAATATTTGCCTACTACATCAGGTGAACAAGTACAAAATAGATTGAGAATAATAAAATAGATGCGTGGGGTAACTAAAAAAACAATTTAAAATAAATAAATAAAGAAACTTTCCAGATGCAATCTGGCATAGCTCTATTAGATGACAAAAATGAGAAAATAAAGGTTAAGATGACATGGATATATAGATTCAATAATGAGAAGCACTAGAATCGATTAGAATGGAATGGGGAAAGGGTAGAGGAGAACAAAGAAACTTTTTAGTTAATTTAATAGAAAATGATTAAATTGATTAGACTTTTATTAGTGATAGAACCTTTGAATAAAACACAATGGAGGATTTGATCCACGTAATCAACTTCAAGTTGTTGATATAAACATAGTTTGATTATGATGATGACATCACTAAACAAAAAGAAAATGTTTACCTCATCATGAAGAATGAGTGTCGGAGGTTTTGGGAGAAAGAAGAATCCTTTTTCAAGTGGATAAAGCAATCCATCTTCAGCTTTAAGTGATGATTTAACCGCATATCCATCTTGACAACTTCGGAAAGAGCCTGGCCTGGTCACCTTGGCTCCAGATAGACCACGCAAGACCTTGGTGAAAACCTCATGAATTAAACCCTGAGGATATGAGGTCAGATAAAAGAGTTTAGCAAGTTCTAAAAGTTAACGAAAGATGAAATAATAAGTGCATTGGAACATTAGCCTATACTATGATACATAATAAAATAGGTAACTTCAAAAAAGGGAAACAGGTACCACTTAGTTAACAAAGAAGGGAGGGGAACTAGCATTAGAATACACCAGTTCTACAGTTTGTATCATGCACTGGAAGAAAAAAAAAACATGAGTACACATTTACCTACAAAATTGACCAAAAAATTAGAACCTATTCCATGGGTTTTTTAAAAGGAGCAGCTCGGTGTATAAAGCTCCCGTCAATGCAAGGTCCCGGAGAAAGGCCGGACCACATTGAATCTATTGTATGCGGTCTTATCTCGCATTGCAAAAGACTATTTTTGCAACTCGAACTCGTAACCTCAAGGTCACAGCAGCACACCACTAGCTTATTGGTAAAAATAAAAGAAAAAATTAAACATAGAATCAAAAAAGTGTTAAGAAAAAGGGAGTCACCTTGTACGAAGATTCTAACTTGTCCTTGTATCTGGTTGACAAAAGTTCCTCAGATAAGGCCAGGTCTCTATCCACTACATTATCTGCTTCAAACTTTTTTAAGAAGAGAGAAACACATCAGTAAATTGAATTAAAAATAATGTTAGTGATGAATCACAATTATGATAAGATGATGCAAATACCTGAATGACTATATGTGGATACAATGTTTGTCCTTTCCTGATTGGTGGATCGAGGGTAATTATGACAAAGGTATGTTGGTTGGACTGCAGAGAGATAGAGAGAAAAAAGACAAAACAAAAATTATGTTCAGAAATTAAAAGTTTGATTTTCTTTGTTTTGTTTAACAGGAGACCATGAAATTGAATCAAAAACACATTAATATGGTAAAAGAAACACCACCTTTGGTAATAGGAAAAGTCTAACAACACTACTATATTGGATTTTAAAATCATTCGCCAGTCCCTGAAGCCGCAAGAATGAAAAATGGAGCTCCACGCTGTACCTCCCTCTGGAACACTCATATTGCACCAAAATTTATATAAAGGATGATAAGATCAATAATGACTCTACAGACCAAATGAAAGCACTAGCAGAAAACCTACAGCCATGCTGGGTGAATTCCCTAGTTAGTTCTATACCTGGGTGTGAGGATTGCAATTCCTTCAAATGTGACAACAGCTTCTTCAGATGAACCAACATCAGTCAGCGACATAATTTTGTCTAGGAAAACCTAAATAAAAACATAATCATTCAATTAGTACAACAACAACAATAAGAGGGCAGGATATCACAAAAACACAAACAAATTTTACCTGAGCTGGAGGGCGGTTTTCATCGCCACTAAACTGTGTATTTGATGTAGGTATATGAAAACTTATATCCATCAGAGAATCTTTCTGAATATTAAAAGAAACTAATAATCATAATCATTAGACTTCAAGAAACAAAGTTCATAAAACATTGTAAAACAAATTAGACGAACTTGAGCTTGCAACACTAGTTGCAGAATATTCTATTATCATCAACAAGTTCAAGAATGAAACTTTCTTTCAAAATCATAGACTTGCTTCAAGAATAGATGATCACCTCTGTTGCTCCAGTAGTATCATCCACATGGAACTCCATATAGACATCAGTTTTTCCTTGAAGCTGGGTTTGTGCAACATCTGCTAGAGATACCTCAAATGCTTGCTTTGAACCAACTAAAAACGTAAGCATGTTTCCTGAGATGAAAATTTTTTCTTAGGAACTAATGAACCACTAAGTAAATATGAGAACTTTTTGCATGCAAAACACCTTCAGAATAATTGAGAAAGGTTGACAACATCAAGTGTAAAACAAGCAACATTGATCTGCTTATCAAGGTAACATTATTGAACAGCCACTAAATCCAAAAAAACAACTAACAATGAACAAGTATAGAAGAAAAGGGAAATTAATTGAGAATGTTTAAAATAAGATGCATAAAGTAAAAAGTGAACGGAGATCAACCAGCCACCTGCATCACAATTAAGACCTCTAATACTTGGACTTTTGTTTATTGCCTTAATATCCACATCAGTTACCAACATTCAGAAAGTGACACTCCAAGTGGATACTCGATTTAGAAATAGTCATGTTGGACACTTGGATCCACACCATACATTGAGTCAGACAAAGATAGCATGAAAAGTTTTTAGATATGGAAACCTTAAATCTGTTGGAAGACAGTGAACTGCATGATAAGCAAAGTAGCTAATGGGTCTCTAAACTATGGAAAGAACTCCATCTCACACTCCACAAAAAAGGTTATCATTACAGGAGGGAGGGAGGGAGGGAAAGATTGGTTGCTGGAAGTACAAGTGTGCCCAAAAAAGGATTTCATATAATAGTGAAGCATAGTGACCCAGACTACTGGATTAATTAGGGACAAAATGAAGAGATCTAACCATTTATATCAATTTCTCCCCAATTATGACCGTTGATAGAGAGTTGCTTCTCCTCTGCTGCTACACCAATGTTCTTCTGTATATAATTTGTCAAGTTGCTGACATCCTGAAGGGAATGATAAGACAGAAATTAATTATCAGCAGGACATTTAATACATTGGAACTTCTTAATAAAGGGTTCAAAAAATGGCTCACTGCAAAAGCAAGAAATAGTAACTTAATTTACAATTAATTCCATTTTTCAACTTTAATATCACCAATTAGAGAAAATATTATCCAGTTAAGTACAAAGAATGTTTTCAGGAAAATAAAATAAATAACAAAATACCAGGGTGCATGTTGCTTATAACTCTTCATATAGTTATATATATAGGCTCTAAGCTGTGATCTAAATTTCCATTCTCGCTTAAGCAATATAGTGATGTATGGTTACAACTTCCATGTTGAAAACACTTTGACCACTAACATGCAAAAGGTTAAGAGTATTGCTTCCACAGAAAATGAAGTAGGCACTTGAATCACTTAACACCGAGGCTTGGCTCAATATTTGGTGCACTTAACTGATGTAACCGTTGCTCATTCATTTGAATATCAGGAAACTTGTATTAACTCACTGTCATCTCATCAACACTTTGGAAAAGGATTAGGCTTTATGACTAGCTTAGTTTTGATCGCATTCTTATGTCTTCAAGAGCAGAAATTAACTTTTAATTTTCATTGAGAAAACCAAAACCAGATGATCAATTTCACAAGCAGAAAAATAAAAGATGAATCATTTGAAGATTTGAAGAAACAGACAAGAAAACAATAAGTTGGCTTAAAAAGGAATGAGTGTGCCATATGTTTATGGATGGCAAACTTCTAATACAAGGAGAGAACTAAACCTGCTCCCGAAATCCAATGAACTTGTAAAACAATCCATCTTTAAGCCTAACGCCGAGTTGGTATGCCCTAGGAACTTTCATCCACGCGACACGAGCAATATCTGCTTTCTCAATCTCTATGATCTTTCCACCACCTTGCTTTCTCCAAGCAATACCACCTGGATGCACTTTCAATTGCCCTGGATTCTGCAGTCAAGACATGCCAATGTGAAATGCATCAGAATAGGTGTTCAAAAATATGCCCAGCACCAAGCTAAAATTCCATGGAAAACAAAATTTAGAGCGAAATTGAAAGAAAAAACGTGTAATCAGCTTTTAAAGCGACAGAGTAATATATCATAGGAATCATATTGGCCTTTGAGAACTTAATCTAACCTAGATATAAAATGCTAGCGAGTATTAGCCTTTGCGAAAATCAATAAAGAGAGGTCCTAAGTCAAGGTTTTGCTATTACTTGAGAAAAATACACCCAGACTCAAGCAAATTATCAGGGTAAGAGCAAGAAGCAGAGAAGGAACAATAACTCATAAATTAACATGCCAAATTTTTGCTAGATGTAAAAAAGCGTAAAAAGACAATCGGAACAGACAAATAACGCAAGTAATAAATCTCTCACTATCAAACTCTCTTGGATGATATTCGCGAGCGCGCACACACACAAATTCGAACAGCACAACATGAACGTAGTTCACATTTTTGTCGAACAAATTTCTTTACTAGGTTAGCAAATGAAATTCAGCTAGATAAACACTCGAAACTCAGACAAGAACCACACCAAAAATACAACGCCAAAAGAGACTAAATTGAATATATATTTATATATACGTATATCGGGGAGTAGGTAAAATTGTTTCTTACAGTTCCACCGCGGCCTCCGAGGAGGATGTTCGAATAGAGTTGTCCATCAGTCATTGTTCACGCTATAGGAAAGAGACGCCAACGCGCGCTCGTTCTCCGATTGAACCAACGAGAAGGAGAAGGCGACCAAACGGTAGATCGACGTCGCGAGCGCGTGTAAAATACAGCGACACGAACAATATGATAATCGAAGGGGGTCGACAAACAGGAACGAAGGGAAGGAGGTGGCGGCGGCGACAGAGGATAGAAGAAACGAGTGGAGGCGTCGGGCGAGGACACAAATGATCGGACTGAAGCTGGAAAGGCGGTAGTCGACCACCGGTGGATCTGCGAGTAGGGTTTGCTGAACTCTTTGTTAGTTTTACCTTTAACAAATGTTATCCGTAGGATCACAATTCCACGACGCGTGATCCTGCTTGGAAAAACATTTTATAAGCGAAAAAAAATATATTTCTATCATATTCCGCCCCCACATGCACCCATGCCGTGCGATTGTAAAACATTCGGAGGATAGAGTATCAAAGTTTAATTCTTATTGGAAATTAATTTTAAAAATCAACCTAATATACATAAATTACATTTCGAATAATTTTTTATAAATTATTCAAACTTTCTCAAACAATGTTTTGAAGATTAACCTCTATAAAATTGAAGTATTCTCTCATTTTAATTAATTTTTTTAATCTTTCAATTGAAATTTACTATATCGAATCACACACGACTACTTATCTAACTCGTAGAAATTATAATTCCGTTCAAGAAAAATTCCTATAAAATAATTAATTTTATAATTCTGGCCTACTTCTTAATCTGATTAAAACAAGTACAAATTGTATTCTTTAATTTACTATTTTCATTCTATTAACTGAATTAGTACCTTCTAACGTAATTCTGTCAAGTAAAGTGAACAAAAACAAATAATTTTTTTTTAAGCCTTCAGACGATTAATCATGAGAGATGGTCAGTCCATGGTTCTTTAGAGATGTTCCTTTAATAATTGAACTGAAAGAAGTTAGAATTTTAATGAATCTCCATCAACCACTTGGATAAAATTAAGAAAGTACTTATAATTTTTTAGCGGGGCAATCTGGACTCCATAGTCACATCATCTTTGGAAGGTTGTCTAATACCAAAGTCATACTCTATCTGACAGATAAACTCCTATATAGAGGATCACCTCTATAAATTTTTTAAAAATTTATCATCGAATTACATATTAACAGATGATCAAACTATATTCTCTTGTGAAATGTATCACCATCTATACTATACCCCTTGGGACTCAGAATATTTTCAAAATGTCGTATCAATCAATTCCTTCAAAAATCAATATTAAAGTTTTTTTTTTCAAATAAGCGCATCTTACTTTAATTTGTATCGAAAAAGAGTATTTAATTTTTAATTTTTTATATTTTAATACTATTTTTTTTAAAAAAAAATATTTAAAATAGAACCAAACTGAATTTAAAATAAAATTAAAAATTTTAATATTTCATCAACGTATTTTGTATAAAAATCATAAATGATTTTAAAAAGTTCAATTTTTTATAAATTTTAATTTCTTTGCGAGGATATCTTAAATGTATTCGTATTTTTATTTTTAATTATGAAACTTTAATGAAAATTTAAAAAATATAAAAGAAGGTTAATAAAAAATTAAAATTCTTTTAACATATTTTTATTATTTAATATTTAATAAAAAAATGACATGAAATTCAATAAAATAAAAATAAAATGTTAATTATTTTATCAAACACTTTGATATAAATTTTGATAAACTTAAAAATCTCAAATTTATACCAATTTTTTTATTAAAGTTTCAAATTTAAAATTAACAATATAATTTAAGAAATCATCGTGAATTTAATGAAATATTTTTAAAAAAAATAAATTTTTAGGATCATCAATGGTTTTTAATGAAATTTATTGATAAAATAATTTAAATTTTTTCATTATCCGGTTCATTTTCTACTTAGGACTAAAATAGAGATATTCTAAGAATTAGATGTACCGTTTGATAAAAAAAAAACTAAACTACAATGTGCTTTTGAGAAATTCAAAAAACTGAATAGGCCTTTTGAAAAAATGCCTTTAAATATTTCACTTTGGCATTTGTTCAATTTATTTATCTTTTTCAAAAGTCACCTGAATTTCAAAATTGTGGAATGTACCTCAGATATATATAAATATATAGGAATGATCTCCTACACAATTCTTATGTGAGCATCCATGAGCACCTCCATTATCCACCGTCCGATCCTCTAGGATTCAAGGGTTGGACTATAGTGCTCACCCAATTGGACAGTGGATGATGGAAATGCTCATAGGTGCTCACATAAGAATTATGTAAGAGATCATTCCTTTATATATATATATATATATAATTTTACTTCTTAAAAACTAATCAATCTAGAGAAATATATACCGACACGTACGAGCTAATCAGTAATACCTGACATATTATTAACCTATAAGTTATTCCTTTCCACTTACTACAAAGACAATGCATCCAAATAAATGAATTTGAGAGGTACTCTCCCTGCAACATAACAAATATTAATCACAAACAAATTCATGATGAGGAAGGCAGCAGAGAGAGACAGTATCTGAGCAACACGGAAGACTGAAAAAGATGGAGGGAGAATGAACGAACGAATGAGTTGAATGAGATGGTGGAGATGCTATCATTGTAGGTGGCAGGAGAACATGATTGACCCTACCCACCACCTTTCTTCTCATTTTTCTATCAAGTAAAATTACTCTTTAGATACTCAAATATGAGTTTGCGAGTGCTGTCTGAGGGTGTACTGTTCGACGGCCAATATACTCTGGAATTAAGTTTATTGAGACATTTATGGGAAATTTATATTTATATGATTGTACTTGCGATTTATATCTATATATTAAATAAATTTAAATATAATTTACACACATTCAAAAATCGACCTATAAAATATTTTTGATTTTCTATGAATTGGAACTCTCAATCTCTTATTTATTTCCCTGATTCCAACATGTAATCAGTTGGTTAAGACATCTCCCTTTTGCTCAGTGTACAGTAATTCCTAAAAGTTACCTTTCTCGATGCTGCTGGAAAATATCTTATTGCTTTAAATAAAATAAATTTATTTTGAAATAATATATTTATTGTGCATGCCATGATTAATTGGCAACGTCAATCGTCTCGATTAATTATGATCTCATGTGTAAGCACGCATTCATGCGCGTGAAAAATGATGATAATTAACAATAAGTACCAAGATAAATATTAATTAACTCGTGGATTTCTGTTCGCCAGCAGGATTGTGTTTGTGTGAATGTGAATATATATATAACTACGATCGCAAACATTGGGCATGCAAAACTGCTATATTAGATTCGCATGCGATCGATCTGATCTGCTAACTGTGTCTGTACATATATTATTGGTGTCTCTATCACTCTATGTTAATAAATTATGTTTTCATTGATAAATAAAATTAAGGACGACTATCTCGTTGATAACGATATGAGTTTTCATCAGTCAATTTAAAGATAAAATGTTAGAGAATTTAATTACAAATATTAGCAGTGATTGTAATTTTATGTATTTTAATGTTTAAAACATACGGAAGGTAGGTAATAACACCTTTTTTTTTACATCCTAAATATATTTCATGAATCGAACAATAACAAAAAAGTGTATGAAAATCTTCTTCTTCTGCTTCTTTTTTTTTTTTTTGTTTGTTTGGGAGAGAGTGAATTACGATCCAATTGCCAATGATTAATATTCCACATCCAGAGGATATGGCACGCGGAATCACTAATTGCTTCATATGCAGATATCGAGAAATTACTTTTCTCTCAGAAAATCATGAAAATCTACTCAAATTTCAACAACAACAAAAAAGAAGAAAAAAGCAATTAATATTGTCGTAAAAAGAGTTGACTTTTCTTGTCGTCGTGAAAAGTTGTCTTTTAATTTCCACAAAAGGTAGACACTTCTTCTCGCCAGATATGTAATTTAAAGTTTGCTTGTTTTTAATGAGAAACTTGTTGTCATTAAAACTATGTTTTCCGAAAATGACAGTCATGATAAATACTTTGAATAATCGTTTGCAAAAATTTGTTAAATTGTCCAGAAAAATTAACATAGCCTTTTTTTTTGTGGTGGAATTGGTGTAGTGGAATCAATATACAAGCATTAATATGTCAAAATAGTGTTTATAATTCCCTTCAATATATAAATATATTTGATACAGTATCCAAGTACCGACTGACATATAGCCAGGCCACAGTGGATAAAAGCATAAAGAAGATAAGGGTACTAATTGTAACTATTGGCACCATAACTATTGGGCGATCGCAATTCGCTATATAACTTCCTTTTCTCATTGACTTGGGTCTTGAGGTACCTTTCACCAAATTCCTGTCCTTAATTTGAGAAACACAAGAAATAGGGATGGAGCTAGAAAGAGATAGGTAAAGGATCAAGTTGAGTGTGATTCATACAAGGGAGAGATCGATGTTTCCTTCCACTTCCAGTACTGCAGTGAAGATGAACCAGCAAATAGGTTTGGTGGAAAACCCTATGATCAGCAGCTTCAACTTCCAACCTTCACTTCTTCCCTTAAGCTCTTCTCCCTACGCTATGGTTGGAGGAAGAGGAGGAGATCTTGTTCCCACACATGGAGATGACGGATGTCATCACTTTATTAGGTCATCAAACAATATTGATTCATGGTAAATCAGTTTTCCTTATATATATCTGTCTATAGTTTTTATTCATTTCCTCCCTTGCCCTACAAAATATCATATATTTCTTTATCAAATTCTTACATACGCCATCAAGGCTTACTTGATTATATTTGCGATTAATAACAATTAGGTCACAAGATAGAGCATCGAAGGACGATAGGCTGGGATCATCAGTCGAAGTTGGAGCTGTGCAGATTAATCATGGTACCATGATCAGCAGCAAGAATGGTAAGCCGAATAGTGGGTTGGCGGTCGGTTCGATGTCGATGAGGACGATGATGAAGAAGAAGGGTAAGGGGGCAAGGAGGAAGATGAGGGAGCCGAGGTTTTGCTTCAAGACGATGAGCGAGGTAGATGTGTTGGATGATGGCTACAAGTGGAGGAAATATGGCCAGAAGGTTGTCAAGAACACACAGCATCCAAGGTAATTAATTTAATTATATTGTTTGTATAATTGCTTATTTTATGCTCGAAATCTCATCTTTTTCTCTTATATGCTTGCCAAGTTTAAGTTATGTGTTGAGTCTCCGAATTATTTGGCAGGTATATGTATGTGAGAAAAAAAAACGCTACGGATTTCTAGAAGAGTATATTGTAGCAAAGATTGAGAGTAGCAAAGAGATTCAATCAAAAAATTTGAGAATAAAATGGAAAGGATGAGATATATAGTCAAGACATAATTTTAGTCAAAGGCATATATATATATATATATATATATATATCGTCATAGCGATAAGACAACTAAACAGTCAGCTTTGTATGTATTCTTCACAGGTCATGCACCAATATTGTGTCAAATATAAATTTGTATTTGAAATGAAGTAATATATATATATATAGCAAATAATTATTAGCAATATATACTGTAAAATAAAAACTAGTTATACACCTCACCATGACATTTATAAATAATTTAAGTAAATGCACATTATATCATCAACTTATCTGCCTATCTTCCTGTATGTATATATATATTAGAAAATAATACAGAGTGAACAGCAGAGTTCCCTCATATAGACAATGAACTTTTTATCAAACTTTAAGTTTTATTTTTATTATTTTTCACCAACAAAATTAAGCTTCTCATGCATATTTAGCCAGGGAATTTTCCTGGTTATGTTTCAGGAAGAACTGCTAGCTGTTTTATATCCCCTTGTTTTTAATTAACATATAACATGTATGAAATTTAGTAACTTCTGTCCACACATTGCAAGCCATCTAATAATCGGAGTTTTTTTCTTCGATATAGAGAGCATATGATTAATTAATTAGGATCCAACAGTCATTTGCATTAAACCAAGATAAATATACATAAATATCTACTGTTCAGCCAGACCCAACTTCTCCAACTCATCATACTGTAACATTTTGATATAAAGAGCAAAAACAGAATAAAAACAAATACTTATCGTAGAACCTAGGCCTAAGTAAAACTTACTTATACATGAAAATTTCCTTTAGGAAATTATTTGAAGTGGCTTTCTGTCAGCATCTACATACATTAATAGGACTTTAAATTAGAGATCATTATTCTTTAATCCTGATGCTTTGTAATATTTAAACTCCTCTATTCGTTTTTCTAAAATAATTATAAGCCACGAGACATGCAAATTGCATGTCGATAATCCTATAAATGCGAAGTAGCAAGAACATTAATTATATGTCAGCAATTCCCAGGAACTATCATCTCATTTCAAGGGCGGTGCTGTAGATGAATAATTAAGCAATCACATATGACAAACAGAAAGGGAAAAGTAAATGTTAATTGGTATGGAGAGGGCAGGGATGCAAGCAAATTGATCTATCAGGATGTTATAATGGAGCGAGTTCAGGTTTCGGAAAGGCTTCAAGTGTTTTGATCATTGCGAGCGAAAAAAGCTGGGTGGTAGGGCCCTCTTTGGATTGGGCAAGATCATGAGAAATGATGAGGATTGGAGACCCACAGTCAGATCTAGAGTGAAGCACCATCATTTAATTACCACTCTATTTTGATCTACATGTAAGGAAAAATATTAGCATATCATCTTTGGTGTTTCATTCAAGGTCTACATGCATGTATCATACGTTCTGAGTAGGGATTCTATTTCCGTGACCAATGAAACTAGATTAATTTACAATGGTCATACTTTCTTTGCATTCTCTTCTCTACTCCTTACACCATCCTCACACTCTAATAAATTCATTACTTCAAGAATTTATTGGCTATGTAGTATGTCCGTACCAACTCACTCTAGCTATTTTCTATCAATTTCTCATTTATTGAGAGTATATCAGACCAAGCTTGTTTTGTCATATATATTTGTTGAGTTTGAGGAGTGTGATGCGACAAAACAGCACGCAAAAAAGGTAAATGATTAGATGCTGGAAGAATATTTAATTAAATACAATAGGACATCCAGCAAATGTACTTGGATTAGTCTGATTAATTCAGAGCTACAAGAGCAATGAATCTCAAAGCCAGACATAGAGGTTGCATATTTTTCATATTTGGGTTTGTACAAACTCATGGAAGATTGATGTTTTTTTTTTTGAAGGACTTAAATTAATTGCTCGCTAACTTTATCTAGATCAGTAATTATTTTTCACATGCCTAAAGTTTTTACAAAAATTTTTTCGCTTCCTTCTATTGAGTAGGAGATAAAAGTAACTAAATCTTGAAGAATATTTAAGTCATTACTCATGATAGACGCACGCAAATCCCTTATTTATATTCTTGAATAATATTTAAGCCTTTTCTGATGTGCAGAAGTGTTAGATTTCGATGCCCATGCGCAAATCCCTTATTTATGATTGCTTTATAAAGATTCTAGAGATATACTTTCTAGCCTCATCCTTTGCTCCTCTTCTCTAGATGTTTTCAATTCGGTATTTCAAGTCCTTCACATAGATTTTTCTACACTTTTCAAAAAAGTGTTTTAACTCAAACTAAAGATAACATCGCTTTCTCGTAGTCCAACATAGTTGATTGAGACCCTTCTTAAATATGTCCAATTGTATCATGGGAGTTTCATGGTTGAACTGACCTCTCCTTGGAGTTTCACATGTTATCTGCGACAATAATCCATCAAATTAATAATACAAACATTTATTTTAATTAGTCTAAAATGACTGATACTGTGGCCTTCTAATCCTACGCTTCAGTACCAATAAGATCTCCCTGTATGCTTTGCCATTTTGGATTAAAAAAATTTACCACACAGTAAGACTCGAAAAGGAGGATTAAGGTTGACGACTTTAGTCTGTACTCATGCATAATGAAACAGATTTACTATCTGAATGAATGTCCAGTGATGCATTAAAGATTGATTAAAGATACACTAGATTTTATGTTACAGTAGTTGGTGCATGGATCAAATTAAAGTATACTGTCTTAACAGTATGTAGATAGCGAGAAGCGAGCACTTGTGTCTGGTTTGCTCCCAGCAAATAGACTTTTTTTCCTGATCACAGACTGCTACTGCATGATTCCCACTGAGCCCCAATTGCCCTCTCTCTTTCTCTGCCTCAGCTTGCACTATTACCAGTACTACATGAGAAAAAGAGTGATGATTGAGACTACAATCATCCTCTTTTTTTCTGTGGTGGTCCAACCCAATGTTTTCACCTTTCAAACGACTAAATATCTGAAATCCGACCGGGTTCACTTTTTTTTTTGTTGTTATTTGATCATAAAGTATTTAGTTAATGCCTGGTTATATTAAACAAACAGGAGCTACTATAGATGCACCCAGGAGAACTGCCGGGTGAAGAAGCGGATCGAACGGCTGGCGGAGGACCCGCGGATGGTGATCACGACGTACGAAGGCCGACACGTGCATTCTCCATCGCACGACGAGGAGGATTCGCAAGCTCCGGCCAAAGTCACTCTCTTTTGGTAGCTACTTAAACTAAAAGATCGTCGTACGTCGCCGTTAATTACTCACATACTCTTGTGCGCGCGTGACCGATTTGGATCTGTAATGCACTACCATAAATATATATCTCAGTGTGCGATTAAACTTCGAATAATTATTCTAAATTAGAATTTTGTAACCAAACATTTTTAAATATATGTACCTGCTCGATCAGTTTAATTAATTTCTTCTGTATGAATTAAGATTTACGACTTAGTTTACAAATCCTCGAAGAAAATAATATCTATCTCGTTAACGATCGAGAGCTAAAACTATTTCGAACAACTAATTAAGTTTCTCCTGTTACGAATAATATAAAAGTAACTTTCCAACACTGGATCGAGTAATTAAATTAAATATCCAGTACCTAACTTCTAACTGGTAAGCTCGATGCGGTAATTCTGCCTCGTGGCTCAAATGAAAAGCCTAACATGGCTTCCGGATCGACGCAAGACAAGAAGGGAGTGAGAGATCAATTTCTAACTGGCCATTGCCAACTCGATCCCATAGGACCAAATACAAATATCTTCTAACACTGAAATATCTCATCTTCCCCCTCAACTCCTGCACTGCACTGCACTGCAAGGCGATGAACTCACTGCAGCATACCGAGAGCTAGCTTATGGATCATCATCCATCCAATCCTAGTCGTGAGCAGATCAGAAAGGTCGTCTTTTGTAAATTGTTTCTAGTTATTTATCAGGTAGTATTTTTCGCTTGGTCTCTTATTTGTGGTATATGAAGCATGAAAAGATTTATATTAATTGTTCAGATTTTTCATACTTGAGACTTGAGAGAGAGAGAGAACGATAGTTGTTTTCTAGGAAAGTTAGATCCATATTTTTTTAAAAAATAATTTGTGGCCTTTGGTCCCGATTTATATTTTTATTTTTGATAAATTAAAAGTTATACATCATCATGTCATTGCCTGGTGCCAAGTGTGGTCCAGTAACTCCATCACGTCTTTTCACCTCCGTCTTCGAAGAAAGATCTGCACGCATCTTTACGCCTCCTCCCATTGGCTGGCCTGCCACCAACAGCGTCGTGTCCTTCCTTCGCTGTCCGACCTGCCTTCCACGGGTCGTCTACCGACACGCGCCTCGACGCCGGGCAGTTCCCCTGCCCCCGCCGAGCAGCCCATTGGCTACGAACCACGTGTTTTGAAGATTCGGGCAGTGGTCGATCCGACGGTTCGGATCGCTTCTCGCCTGGTTTCTGATCATACTGCCTTGGGTTGACTGGTGGAGGACGAGGCCACGTAGCCGGTGAGCTTGTGATGGACGCGGCGTTAACTTGGACGGTGAAGGAGCCGTTCAAATTGTTTTCTTTAATTTTTAGGTGGAGCCATGTATTTAAATATTGAAAATTGGATAGACAATTTTTATGGACCGTGAGATAATAATAAACGGCATGGATGGTTCCCGGATGGTTCATGGTTTAATCCATGGTGACATGGTAGCCATGCCATGCGCACTGTGGCGAGGCATGCCTCAAAATATCAAGGCCACGTCATCGTGGATATCAGGAGGGCGAAGGCTGGCCTCTCCTCCACAAGGCCAAAGTATCTTTTCCTCGCTTCTTAGCGCTCGCTTGTTACTATTTCCCTCTTCTCTGACTCGCTATTTCAAATAGAAGAAGGTAAACCTTCAGCAGATTTCAGACTCCGGATCAGTATTCTGCCCTTTGCTGAGCAATTTTTTTTCCTTCTCTCCTCGTGCAATCGGTAGAGCGAGATCCAAGCTTTGTCTTTTGGGATCGAAGGAGTCGTCCATGTTAGCATGCC
>JBAMHZ010195297.1:0-14517 GCA_037177395.1 Alpinia galanga | reverse complement strand
TGTTCATGTATTAGAATCCATATGGTAGCTGCTTCTTTCATGCATTTCATATAAATTTCCATCAAGTAATAAATGTGACATAGTTGTATCTGCACTTTCAAAGCCTAATAATAGTTATTGTTATTTGAGTTTATCTTTAAGTTTTTTTTTATACTCTAGTGTTTAGCACAATGATCCAAGTTTCTCTTTAAGTGTGTTGCAGTACTTGACGCCATTGTTGTGAGGAATAAATGATAATGTTTGCATTTGTACTTGTCATCATCTTTTGGATCCTCAACCTCAATCAGTTCTGACTATATTTGAGATCTCTTTTGTTTCTTTGATTTATGAAATGAATTATCATCCTCAATCAACTTGTTATTCAGACTATCCCCTCTATCTATTATTTGTTCTAGTATCTCATTTGAATCTGACGAAGCTTGAATAGTTGAATTCATTGTTGGAGCATAATTAGCAGTATTCTTTGAAAATCAATTGAGAAATTAGAGATGAAACATATTATTAATATTTTAAATTATTTAAATACATTTCATTTCATGGTATCATTTGGAACTTCAAAAAATAATGAGATAAATTACTCAAATAAATTTCATGAAAACACTACTATACTTTAATGTGCAAAACTATAAACTCCTGCAAGATTATCAAATTCAATAACTATTCTACTCAAAATCAATATTCAATAAATTTATATTTCTTTAAGAAATAAATAAATAGAAAGATTCAAGGAAAAAAAAGAGAATAATTTCTTCTTAAAAAATGAAACTATAAATACTGTTGAAATAATCATTAATTTAGTATGAGCAATATAATCCAAATATCAAATGTTCATACACAAAACAACTATACTTCTCTAGAAAGGAAATCACTATCATAAAGGCCTAATCAAATCTAGAAAAATTGATAAAGGTAATCCCTATGAGTAGTAGGCAAAAAGGAGATTACTATCATAAAGGCCTAATCATATCTTACAATTGCAGCCAATATAGAATTTCATAATCATGCAACTGGTTGATTTTAAGAAATCTTAGAGAAAAGGTAGCGAATAACAATCAATATCACCCATATTGCAGTAACTATTATGCAATGAATCAATTAATTGGCAGGTCTGCGATGTAAAACGCTAATCACGTAGAAAAGGCCTTTTGTATTGATCCAAAGAATCTGAGCCTCAAAAGAAAAGACTAATCATATAGAAAATGCCTTTATATTGATCCAAAATTATGATAAGCAGACTAGAAATCTGAGCCTTTTATTATTGCAGACTTGCCAATTCACTTTAACTGATAAGTAGAGTAATAACAACTTGTGCCTTCTGTATTAATCCAAAGAAAGAAAATAAAAAATGTAACGATGATAAACACACCCTAGATCTTCTCTTTTGACTTGGTGAAATGAGGATTGAGGAGAAAAACTATGAAAGAAATAGGTGTGGCACACCAGAGGCTTTCAAGCAAAAGGACAAGGAGGCGGAGAGATTCTCTTATCCAATCTCCACACTCTAGATCTGATCATCGAAAACACAATCACACGGCCTCACCTTCAACCAAAATCAAGGAGATATTCTATGTTGCGGTCACCTTCAAGCTTCAACCTTCCTTCCGCTGTTCCACAACTGTTTGATTTAGGCATTTAGGGTTTAGGGTTAATAAAAGGGATCAATAGATTGTATCTTAACCCATTAAGCATTAATTTGTTTAAAATATATTTACTAGGTAATAAAATAGAAAATAATAAATAATAATAAGATTAAATAAAAGCTCACGAGCTGCTCGCGAATAGTTAAACAAAATGTTACAGATTTGAATTTGGCTAAAAAGTTTATTAAAATATATTTGAGTTCAGCTCAAATTTGATAATTTCGAATACAAATCAAATATTTTTCAAGATGACTCGAAAAGGTTGCCAGTTGGCTTGATTTGTTTTCACCCCTATTCCATACCATGTAAAATCAATTTGTCTTATGCCTATTTCTTGTTTTGTCTTTATTTCTACTGCGTGATAATTCTTTACAAATGACACAACAATGAAAGAATAAAAAATCTCTTTTCACCCCTTCCCCCTAATGACGTTATAGTTCTAATAAAAAGTTGAGCTAATGGGTGAATCTATCTTAAAAATATAGATAAGAGATGACAAATTATCTGGAACTGAGAGCTTTAAATATTTATGATCATTTTTACAAGATAATGGAGGAATTGAGAGAGATATTTTATATAAAATACAAGCAGGATGGTTGAAATGGAGGAGAGCATCGGGTATTTTATGTGATCGTAAAGTACTTCTAAAACTTAAAGGGAAGTTCTACAAAACTGCCATTAAACCTGCTATGTTATATGGAGCTGAATATTGGGCTATGACTCAGGCACACGAGCAGAAGATGAGAGTTGCAGAGATAAGGATGTTAAGATGGATGTGTGGACATACGAGGATGGACAGAATACGAAATGAGAACATTAGAAAGAAAGTCGGAGTTGCATCTATTGAGGAAAAACTTCAAGAAACATGTTTAAGGTGGTACGGACATGTACTTAGACGACCAATAAATGCTCCAGTTACGCGATGTGAAACCATGATAAATATACACATTAAACGTGGAAGAGGAAGACCAAAAAAGACTTTGTTAGCAACAATAAAATAAGATAAAATATATTTAAATATAAATGATGATATGGTGGGAGATAGAGCTCAATGGTGTAGAAGTATCCATATAGCCGACCCCACCTAGTGGGATAAGACTTGATTATTATTATTATTGTATATTAAATAATTTTATAAGTCATTCAATAATTTTCATAATTTCTAACTCTTGATCGGTTAACAGTTTTATTGGCAAAAGAAAAAAAAAACTGATAATTCCATTACTTGGCAATCTGGAAATTTACAGCTCGTGTTTTGTGGCTGCAGCCCCAGACATTTTGGATGGTACCGATGGTAATGGCGCACATAACTCAACATTTCAGGGAGGTAAGAGCAGAACTCGAACTAGTAGCGGAGAAAATAGGTTCGGCGTCTGAACCAGTTGTAATCTGGAAGGGTCTGAATAGGTCCCAAGGCTGCAAGTGCAACATCCTGTATGGCTAAAAACTGGATAAATTGTTGCCTCCAGAAAAGTAAAAGGAGCATGAATAGTAGAGAGAGAGAGAGATTACGCTGCTTGTGTTGTTCCTAGCTTCCACAAAACATAGCACAATGATACGTCGTCTTGGTATTAATGAACTAAGAATTTTATTTTCGAAGTAGCTAAAGTACATTCAGAAACAATCGAATGAATGCATGGTATTATAAAAACAATGGGCAAAGCAATCTAAGTGTTGTATAAGCATTTTGGTGGTAAATAGGAATGTGGGAAGGCATACAGATTGGGAGCATGTCTTTGCTCGTAGGTTTGCTATTTAGGAATATAATGTTTCTGCCCATCACTGCACTCAGCTTGACACTAGCCCACTTGTCCCATCTAGCCCGATGAGTTTGTATAGTCTGTATGTACCAACTCAGTCATTTTGGTCCAACCAGCGCGCTCGACCTACTATATATACCTATTCAACCAATCAACTCATCCTGCCCAACTTGATTGTTTAGTCATCTTAGGAGGACCAGCCTGCTCCATCTATATAGCTCAACTGATCCATTTTATCCAATTGGCTTGACTTGTCCTCACACTCATTTTGTCCGGACCGACTGATCTACTTTGTATGAACCACCTAACTAACTTATTCAAACTATCCAACCCAATTTATTTGCCCATTCAACTCATCTAGACTGACAAATCCGTCCAACCAAACTAGACTGACTGTCCATCTCCACACCTCAGTCCATTTCATCCCAGTTGTCCTATCTAACCATCTTGACCCAACTAGCCAAATCGACCCGCTCAACTCAACTGTCTTATCTGGCTCATTTGTCCAGTTTGACACACTCAATCAACCAAACAAACCATTAATGCAATGTCTGTTTGACTAGTCTATAAGAAGGTTGCAAAACTAATCTTCCGTTTGGCAGCTAATACACAGAATAGACAGTTTCATCGCTTGCATAGTCTACCAACTCCTACAGAGATACCATTTTTTGGTTCAAATGGATTATACTTGTGGAAATACTGAAATAGAATTTTATGATTTCATCATTATTTTTAGTACTTTTTGTATCCTCAAACGATAATAGGTCTCCTCCAAAGATAAAATGTATTAAGCAAAGGCATTTAATTATAGTTAATCAGTTATCTGGTTAGATCTGAAGCAATTGAGCAGAAATGTATGCATTTGGTTCAGTTCAATTTGTATTCAACTAGATTTTTGTTATGTAGAGGTCGAACCAATTGCATAACCACAATGAGATTCCAAGTCACTTATATCCTCCACTTATGTTCCACCAGCAATAATATATGTATTAAGTGATGACATTATAGTTATAGTCAATTAATTATCCTGTTCAACAAGAAGAAATTGAACTAAATAAATGTATTTGGTTGGGTTCTATTTGTATCCACGATAATTCAGTATGTAGAGGTCAAACTAATGGCGTACACCAGAGATTCCAAGTTTCTACATCACTATGAATTTAATCATAAAGAAATGAGAAGACTTCACCTGATCAAATATGAAGCGGTTAGCAACACGCTTAACAGTGCTTGCATCCACTGCGTCTATCCGAGCAAAAAGTTCAGCAACTGGAATTCTACGACCATATGTAAGTATCTGCAAAGAAAAACAAAAAGAAGATAGAACTATGGCTGACCACAAGATAAACTTCATGTAATTGAGTATTATACCTCATGCTACAGAACAATCATTGTACATTGTCAAAAGCAACTACCTGCCAGCCAATATTCTCAGCAATAGGGCTGGTACCATCTATGTGAAGTTGTAGAGAAGCTTTACGCTGTAAAAACCTTGATTATTAGAAAATTATAATTGAAAAATACAACTATAACAGAAGTAATAAACTTGACCTGCCAACCATTCAAATTATGATTGATAGAGAGGTTCAAAACATAAAAACTATATAATTTGTAGCTATAGCCAAACAAGATAGATTTCTTTCAAGGTTATACATTTCTGTGTTGCAAGTTGCTTTCTTTTTCAAGGTTATACATTTCTGGGTTGCAAGTTGCACTTGGATACGACTCAAATTCAGGAGATCCAGGCCACATTCTGTGTTGCTAGTTAGATTGTTTCATAATCTACCTCTCCCCAACCCTAGAAGCCTATCACATCTATTTGCAGAACTACAAAAACAACCAACCAAAAGCCTAATTGCACTGAGTTGGTAATAAGACAAGGTTGTGTGGATGATGACTTAATACGACCAAGGCAACATGCCCAATGGATTGATGTCTGATGGAGTTTGGAGAATGTCACATGATGACTTAATACGACCTAGAAAAGAAGCTCAACCTCTCCATTCGCTCGCTGTGCGCACAATGCCTGCCAGAAGTGTTCACATAAAAAATTCAATTTTGATTTAAGAAACTTACATTTTCATTTCTATTCTAATCCTTCACATATAATCGATTATTTATTTTTATAAGTCATTTTGTACCTTTATATGTGCCCGTTCCCTGTTCTATGCTAGCTGGTCTAAGTCTTGGTGCCTTTGTATAAAGAAATATGATATTGTAGTCTCTAATATTTTATTAAAAAAATGTTTCATGATATTTAATTAATTAAAGATCTAAATTATATTTTAAAAAAATCAAAACCCAATACACAAAAAATTTATAAATTATTCCAGCAAAAAATTCGGATCGACAAACAAATCATCTACCAATCCGTTTCATCAAGCATCCTCCTCCTTAACCCAACCGGCCGTCTCTCTCTCTCTCTCTCTCTCTCATTCTACAGTTGAATAAAGTCCAGTGCCGATACCCGGCATCTTATTCTCTGCTTTCTCTCCCATTTCGCCGCCCTCATGCCTTGCCCACACCACCACCGCTATGCCCCCACCCAGACGCGATCGAATCAATGCTGTCGCCGCCGCTGCTGCTGCTGTTCTTCCTCTTTCTATAGCAGCGACTGCTGCTGCTGCTCTAACTCCTCTCCGCTCACCACATCTGGTCACCTCCTCCAAACCCTAGCCGCCGAAATCCTCCTCCAGCACTCTCCTCGGTTGATGCCCTCTCTCTATTCCAAACCCCAGCAGCAGGTTCCGCTGCATCCCCTTTTTACAGGTTTTCATCATGGGGAGGAGTTTCGCCTTCCTCCTCATCATCTCCACGATCACCAACAGCAACCTCACACACTCGTCCAGTCTCTCCTCTGCCGCATCGCTGCGCTCGAGTCGTCTTTTTCCCATGTTCCCCCTTCTGACTCGCCTCCCTCTCCTGCGACGAAGCGTCCATCAGCAAAACATTTTTCGCCATCGGCAAGGTCGAATTTTTATTCTGCGCCTTCGCTGAGAGATTTGGCCGCGCGGAGAATCCAAGCGGCATTTCGCCGCTTGCTCCTGCAGAGATCTCAGACGCTCCGCCAGCTGAAGGAACTCGCTGCGATGAAATCCCATGTGGCTGACCTTAGATCGGTGCTCTCCGACAAGACTCGTGTCGACCCAAAAGTCCTCACCGAAAGAGTCATGAATCTTCTCTTCCGGTTGGACGCTATCCAGGTGAGAACGAGGAAAGTTGGTTCTTTTTGTTGGGTTCCTTTGCTCGCTGTATCTGTCGCTAAATCCCGCTGAAGATCTCTGTATTTGATATGCATTTGACATGCAGAGTGGCGACTCGATGATTCGAGAAGGAAAGCGATCAATCAGCAGAGAGCTGACCCGGATACTTGACTTCATTGATAAAGTATTGGTCAAGGAGCATCAGTTGTTTCTCAATGCAGTTGAATTTGCCGGTGATGGTAGAAGTCCAGTGATTCTTGCGGAGGATAGTAGAAGGAGCGAGGGAGCTGAGGAAGTTCATAGGGCCGTCAAAAAGGTAAGCTTTTCAGAAGTTGGTATGAGATCAAGGGTTGCCTTTAGCAACCACGACCAGTTTGTAGATGAAATTAGTAATTTCAGTGACCAACATCCTGCTGTGGAGAATTTGAGTTGCGAAGCTGTGGGAAATGGAGGAAATCATACAAGAGCTGAAAGGTTTCATGAGGCTAGCGATGATGAGAGGAGCTCTGAAAGTTCTTTCGGGAATGGTGAAAGATTTGAGAATGTGAAGCAGGCCAAGAATCAGAATGGCAGGTTTGGCCTGTCCGCGCCATTGCCTGTGCAAATGGAGTCCAGGAGAAATTGATTTGCAGCAGATGATATCAATCATCAAACCTGAGTGTCATCTTGAAAGTTTGTTAAGTGTTTCGATCCATGAACTTTGTCTACGATGAGGTAGTAGTAAAACTGCAATCCTTTGCCTTCCATTGTTCAGTTGTATGATAGGAGCTGCTGTTATTGGGTACAATCTGTTTTCCTTTGTAGTTGCATGATTATGCTCACTAGGTTTGTACTTGTCGTGGTACCACTATGTTTTCCTGGGCTAATAATTAGCGGTGATGATCGACATTCATCTGATTATCTAAATTAGTTTCTATTTGATCATGAATGAGTTGTTTTTGTTCTTTAATCGCAATTCATGTTGGCCGCTTTTATCAAATGATCCAAAAAATTTGTTTGTATCTCTAAGCTTTTGTTAATTTGGAATTGCTTTCATTGACCAAATTGGATGAGTTTTTCAAAGAGTTATTGGATTCTTAAAGTAGGAAGAGATAGCAAGTGTATAGGGATGGCGATCAGCCATGGATTCTAAAACTCAGATGGACCAGCATCCACAATAATGTACATTTGGGTATGCCCCCAACTTGAAGAATAAATAAAAAATGCCAGAACGGTTTCTCTGCCTGCCAATTAATGCGGTTCAACGGAGTTACAAGTAACCATGTTTGAATTGCTGTCGAAGAACTTATCTTTTACTAAGCTGGCAGACAGATACTTTTTCTTGAGGCAATATTATCTGTATGATTGCAAATTGATACTGATGCGGTTTGAAATTTTATTCTCCGATTTTGTATAGTTGAGGATGTGTTCTCTCCGTCCGCAATAGTAAATTTTTTATTAAAATTAACATACGTTAAATAATCACCGTCGGAATCTTCAACTATGACCCTAAAATCCTAAATCCTCCGACACTTAAATTAAATAGAGAGATGAGTGAAGAAGCAATGTAAAAATAATAAGTAATTATATAGAAGAAAAAGTATTTAAAACAGTAAAAATTAATAGAGAAAAGAAAGAAGATTTTCCTCTTTGCAACTGTCAAAAATATACAAGAATTTCGAAAAGAGTTTACCATAATCCCAAAAAATAAAGAGCCTCTAAGAAAAAAAAACCAGCGTATGTTCTGAAATATTACTTCTATTTTCATTCCATATGTCTTCTGTACCCAAGCCTCCCCGTCCTTCTCTGGGCCTTTTTAAGCTTCTTGTCAAGCACAGCAAGGCTTTCCTCTGAGTCATATTGACCTGAGTGATAAAAGCATCTTTCAAGAAATTGTTCAATTTTCTGACCAAAATTCTCCCTTTGAAGGCAGTCTTCGTAATAAAATGCAAACAGGGTTGGAAATATTTTATTCTTGGCTAAGATCACCAGAGGTTCCAAACACCGTGATGCTAACAGTTGGGTCAAGACAAACTTCTTGCTTGTATTCCTCAGAAGATAAATCAAGATAGCTATCATTCCCAATATCTTTCTGCGATGGAGACTTATAGGGGATGTAGTTGATGTACCAGCTTCCTTCTTACAAACAATGCTCAGGTACCAATACCGCGGGGTGACTCCCAGCGCAGAAATGCTTCTCGGCAACAATTTGAGGTGGACCGTCGATATGGTAGCATGGTTTGGCAGAATCATGCGAGGGGCAGTACAAGAGGAACCTAATTTGGCTGCGAATAGGGTCATATCTCCTCCCACGACATTACAAAAGCGATGACAAAGGTAGATCAGGGGATTTAAGGAAGAGAGACAGTTAGAAAGACGACGCTAGGAAGCCATGGGTGGGCTTCAGACTTCAGTGGCTTCCTCCAACGTTGCCGCTTTGTCGTGCACCACCACCATTGCTTCTCGAGCTTGGCCCCTTCGACGCTGCAGATGCTGTCGAATGAGTCACAGAGAATTGCTTAACGTGAAGTATGAAACCAAAAATCAGCCCAATGTTCTGTTGTTCGTAGCTTTCCGGAAGCCATGGGAAACGATGGAAAGGCTGATCCTGAGTCCAAAAGAATACAAAAACAAAACGATCGGTACAAAAGACACAGCAATCTATATATATATATATATATATGCTAATTTTAAAATATTTTATTAATTTTTAATATTTTAAATAATAAACATTATTAAAAAAATATGCTCGGCAAAATAAATTGTCCTCCAAA
Source organism: Alpinia galanga (assembly GCA_037177395.1). Taxonomy (NCBI): domain Eukaryota; kingdom Viridiplantae; phylum Streptophyta; class Magnoliopsida; order Zingiberales; family Zingiberaceae; genus Alpinia; species Alpinia galanga. Next base: position 5,161 of record JBAMHZ010195297.1, on the reverse strand, counting down.
AGAAGTGACGAGACCAACAATCACATAGAAATTCTAATTAGATCGATTAAATCAACCAAATGAATGAATAATGTTCTAGTACTCACTATTTAGTGAAATAAGCAATTGAGCGATAAGTATCTCCTTTCTCATTGCTCTACAATGATACATTGTGATATTGATCTTATCCTAGGTCATCGCTCAGATTTATGTGACCTTCTTCTAGTCTGGCACTCTGAGCTGCGCAAATGAAGACTTTGGACTAGACGACCGACCTCTCGTGGGAACTCAAGGGGCTCCCAGATCAGCCTAACGGCTTCGACTGGATCAATACATCAATGCTTATAAATATTCTCCAGTTGCATTAAGGATGAGCTCCTCGAGTTCTGCATTTCAAGCTCATTGAGCTTTCCACTCCAAGCTTCTCCAACTGTTAACTGCAAGCCCTTGAGCTCTTCACTCCAAGCACTCTGAGCTCCCTATGTTGTTGAACTCCATTTCTCGAGCTCCTTAGTCTGCTCACAACTCATTATAGAAGCAATCATAGGTTACAATCGAACATTACCCACAATTCCTATATGGCTCCTATAGATACCACAAGTCAACTCGATCACTATAGTCCAACTGCTAGGGAGGTAATGGAGGTTAGGGTTTTAGAATCTTATACCCTATAAATACATAGATATGCGGCGGTATGTCTCTCTCAAGCTCCCTTCATCTTCGTTGTACATTTTTACCACTCTTATAACTTAAATATAGAAGGGGCTTTATTGAAGATAAATTTAACACCCTCGACCGTCTGCTCCCTAATGCGCAGAACGGTTCTCACCCCTCCCAGCTCAGTTTTCAGCCCTCTCATCAACATTCATCTTAGCCTCCAGAGCAACAGGTTTGGACAGCATCTTGCATTTATTTAGTTCCATTTAGACTCCACTGAGATTCTTTAATAAATGAATCAAACTTTACAATATCAATGAAATTACATAACATAAAGTTGTCTTAAGTGACCAAGAGAAGAGATTTTTTAACTTAATTGCATATTAATCCATAAGTTACAAAGGGATTATCATGAGTCAACACCCAAATTTGAATCATATATTTACAGGAGATAAACCAATTGGAAAATACAACTATCTTGGCCTTAATATAAATGATTAATCGCTACAAAAGTCCAATAGTACAAGTAAGAGCCAAAATGACAAATTAAGGACATAAATGATACGACTCTAATAGAAATTTCCATTGCGCATCTATGAGCTCGATGAAATATCCTTCATATACTGCACAAACCAATTTCTACTCTTAAATCCATGGACAAGTAACACAAAGCAGATGACTCTTTTTCAAGTTTCTATCTGAACGAAACTGCTTGATTTACTCATTTCAAGTTTCAATATGAAAGGAAACTGCGTACAAACAGCATATGGCCCTTTTTAGCTTTCGTTATTGGATTCATGACAAAGTGCTTGCTGAAAGTATACATATCTAAATATCACAATTTAATCTAACCTACGCAACAGATACTCAACTTGCACTTCCTTTGTCAATGGCATGATCCAATTGTCGTAAAGCTCAGCAACTACAGAAGGCTGTATTTTGTAGACAGGGGGTGCTCCATCATCTTCTCCAATTTTAACCTCCTGTCCAAAAATCTTGGCCTTTGCCTCTACCCTTTGTTTGATTGCAGTTTCAACTGATTCATAGGTTAGAAGTTGCATTAGCTGATTCTTGTCCTGGAAACCACAAGAAAGATATATTATTCATCTGAATTCATTTATGGAACAGTTGGATTGGAAAAGGATAAGTAGCTGTACTTGTGCCGTTATTGCTGGATTGTAGATTGCAGATGCCTCCTGAAATTTTGCCTCCGCCACAAACTTCCCGTAATGGATTCTTTTTGAGAGAGCCTGCACAACAGTGAAGAATAGTATAAAGGAAAGAAGGTTCATATTTAGACAACAAACAAATTCTAAATGGTGCTAACATGATTCTAAATATCTTCGTAGTGAAGAGATACAGATCTTCAAAATTTTTGAACAAGTAGATTATTTTAAAACGACATCATTCCAAAAAATTAAGTAGTCAATGCTACCCAATCATTTCCAAGGTCAATAAACTTTGTTCTTGATGTGTGCTTGATTTCGAGGCCATGGGAATATTTCAATAACCTAGGATGTACATCTAATGTTACTGCACATTGCGTATAAATGTTAGCATGAAATTGCAGCACGCTATAATCATGTTGTGCACACTCTATATTGGGTGAATGAGTCACTTGATCATGCACAGAGACCTATAATTTTAGAAGTATACCTGTAAGCAGATCGTATCACAAACAGCACTTGAGCCACAGTTACCGTCACTTTGTTCTTGAACCAATCTTGGGAGTAGATCACAAAAATACATATCCCATATCTTCTTGTTTATATTAATAGAATCAGCAGCCGGATGTAGAACCTAGAATTAAAGAAGTTAAGACATAAATGAAATAAACCAAGTTTTAGACTAAAATGTATGTTACTTATTCATCTTTACACATTAATGGAAAAAAAGATAAATACAATCTTTAAATTTGTAAAACATCAAAAGTATATAAAAATAATAATATCATAAATACATGTAGCTAGCTATTTGGCTCCACTTTCGCACCTCCAATAATGAAATTGAGTACGAAGCTTATTGATAGGGTTCTGAGCGACCAGGAATGTGGGAGTCACATGGGTCTTAATCCACTTGGACTCACAACTAGTAGCTCAACGAGTAAAGGGAGCCTTTGAAATCAATAACAAAAAGCTTTAGAAGCGTCACGAGCCGTTCATGCAAGCTAAAAAAAATATTTCTTGGAGATGCTATTGAAGCAGGTGTCGAGGGAGGAGAATCAGTGTGTAGATAAGTTGGCTCAAATAGCCAACTCTCTGGGAGATTAGACGACATGGGAGGTGGTATCTCGGGTCAAGTTGCTCCCTTAGATCGAATTACTCAAGGAGGAAGACTGCAAGGCGAAGTTCCTGACATACTTTTACGAGGGTCGACTTGCAATCAACCCCATTCGGGCAACAGTTGCCCCATGAAACCACTTGTTTTCAATCGTCGGAAGGGATCCTTTTCAAGTATTCCTTCACTGAACTGTTGCCATGATGCTTAGGGCTAGAGGAGCCTAACTACATACTCAGGGAGATTACATGAAGGATGTTGTGACAATCATTTAGCAGGAAAGCCTGTCGCCCAAAAGGCTCTCTTAGCCAGTTACTTCTAATCGACCATGAAATAGGATGCATGACAAATAGTAAAGAAGTGTGAGAGTTGTCAAATACATCATCCTTGACAAACTTGCCTAGCCAAATATATGAAGACAGTGGTCACCGTCTGTCCGTTCGACTAATAGGGCGTAGACATTTTGGGGCATTTACCAACCCACCCCGCTCAAAAGCAATTCTTTATTGTCACTATGGACTACTTTAAGTGGGCGAAAGTCAAGCCCTTTGCTCGGATCACAAAGGGAACTGTGATGAAGTTTTTATGGTAAATTATCATTTGTCAGTTTGAGATCCCACAATGATTGATCACTAACAATGACAGCTTTAGGGACAAAAGGTACAAGTATGGTGCGCTAAGAGCTAAAGATTTGGCAGGTTTTCACCTCCATGGCTTATCCTTGAAGCAACAAACAAGTGGAAGTTGTAAATAAAGACAGTGCAACGACTAAAGATGAAGCTAGAACATATAGGAGAGACTTGGGTGAAAGAGCTACCTAGCATACTATGGTCTTTTTAAACAACTTCTTGCATAGCTACCGGAGAAACTCCATTCAATTTGGTATATAGAGCCAAAGAGGTCCTACCTGTGGAGATCGAAGTACAAACCACTTGGTTGTTGACCTACAATCCAACGGATGACAAGGCCCGTAGAGCCGAGGAGTTGGATTTGGTGGAAGAGAACAAGGTGACACGATTAGAAAAGTACTAGAGCGGGATCTACCGAATGTACAATCGATGAGTGATCCCTAAATCATTCCAGATTGGAGACTTAATGCTACGGAAAGTTCAATCCTAGGGAGGTTCGGATAAGCTAGGCCCCAAGTGGGAAGAATTCTTTCATGTGGTTAGAAGACTCAACACGAGTGCATATTATTTAAGGGATGCTAATCGAAAGGTGTTGTAGAGGCTGTGGAATGCCTTCCACCTTTGGTCTTACAAAGGTGATTAATATAAGTCTCACCCTAGTTCCCTGGAAACTATTGCCTACCTTTTCTAGAAATGAACAATTTAGAAGGAAATTTCTAATTGTGGCTCTAAATGCTCTGCCCAAATGGATCGGAAGGGAAACCTGACAACACCACTTCAATCAGGGTGAAAATTTCAAACGGCCAGAAAGAAAATGTCAAATGAAGTTGGGAATACAGAAACCATGCAAAAGACAACTTGTCCATATAGCCTTATGGCCATAGCATAGGAGTTGGCCCACTGAACGCAAGACTAAGCAAATGTTTGATGGGTAATCTACCAATATTTAATTGCAATATAACTTAAGGCTTGAATACAAAATATTATGGGGGCATCTCAGCTAGAGCAGCTTCCAGTTCTAGGAAGGACACATCTTCCCCGATTGGAGGATACCCAGCAGCCCAAAACTACGAGGTGCAGTTCTTGAAACCTAGTTCGAAGAAACTATACGCCCGAGCCCGACCTTCACTAGCAAGATCAGGGAAGTCTAGGAATCTTGATAGCAGCAGTGGAACCCCACCTTGATAGTCCTAGTACCTAAATCAGCAATGCTTGCAAAATGGTAGATTTCTGACCAATTTACTGTTGCAATGTTTTCTAAAAAGTAATATATAAGTTGTTGGCAGCCAGGTTCTGATTATACTCCATCAATCGCAGGCGGCATTCGTTCAAGGCAAATTGATCTCAGATAACATACATTTGGCCCAAGAACTGCATAGGAACTATGGAAGAAAATGGATCTCTCCACAATACATTATGAAAGTGGACTTACAAAAGGCTTTTGACTTGGTGCACTGACATTTCATACACGAAACCCTCGAATTACACTTCCCTCTACAGTATGTAGCATGGATCATGGAATGAGTGACAACTGCATCATTCTCACTATCAATCAATGGTGGAACATTCCATTTCTTCAAAGGGGCTAGGGGATTGCACCTAGGACATCCACTATCACC
>JBAMHZ010195186.1:537-14519 GCA_037177395.1 Alpinia galanga | reverse complement strand
TCATGTTGTCGGTGGGTTACTATCCATGTAGGCATTTGAAAATGAGGATAATTAGACACCCATTATCTCATGTTCTATAATCATCATCTCATGCTCTCTTACCTTATTTATATACTTCTTGTGAAGAAGTATAAGAGTGAGATAAATTGATGTTGGATGCTTGTGTAGAAGCATAGAGGTATCGTGAGGTTTTCTTGAAACCAAGAGTTTTCTTATGAGGATTGTACATGCAGTGAAGTGTAAAGTGCAACCAAGAAAATATCTCTCTTGTTCTTGTTAAGTAGAACAAGAAATAATCATCGTCATTAGATTTAAATTGCAGCGTTATAAACCTGTGATGAAAATTCAAATTAATACTTGTGATTTTTATCACAACTGTGAGCGTTCCATGAGGTCAAGATTTCGTAAAATCCCTGCACACGGCTGTGCCGAAGATTTATGCATCACCAACTGAGGTATATTTTAATTTCCGCAAAGTAGAAGTAAATTAAGTGTTTTACTTCATCAAACCACACGGAGAACCGGTTACAGAAGGCCTTGGATTAAGATTGCATGAACAACACTGCTTTGATAAGTAGCACAGCATCTTAATTTTTACTCCCGCACAAAATGACTCTTTTAACCAAAACAAAAAAGAAGAAAGGATCAAACATTGTTGTATAGAAGGGGGAAATTGTCCATTTCCGATCATTGAACAAAAGGATTGCAGTGATCCTTGTTCAATTCAATAGAAAAAAATGCAGCTTCAAAATGCGATGTACCCAGTGTTCTTGCCAATGGAGTTGCAATGTGCTAGTTTACACCAACTGGTCACCAGTCTTCAATCCTTTGTCGAAATTGCGATGCTCACTTGCACTCCCTGATGCCAAGCCTCTTGTTTGATGCCAAAATTGCAGGCTACTACTGCCTGGCCTCAGAGGACCTGAGCTCGAATAGCGGCGAAATGAACCTGATGCATCCCTTGTAAACCTTGCAGACACACTGAATACATCAGACTCGGGGAGCATTCTCTCTGACCCCAAGTCCCATCCTGTGCTGATCCTTGGATGTTCCTCTCGTGTCGATGTCTCCTCCAAGCTACAACTTCCGGATACTCTACTCAAATCATCTCCTTCATTGCATACTAATTTTAGCGCTTGAACCACTTCCCCCATGAATGGTCGCTGGTCGACTTCAGGCTGCACGCACATTGAAGCAATGGCAGCCACCTTTGTCAAACTGTCGAGTGCAATGTCAGAGCCAAGAGAAGGATCTATAATTGATACTAGGCCATCCCTATTTGTGAGAAGTGGGCGTGCCCATGTGACTAAATTCTCTTGCCCCGGGGGTCGCAACATGTCTACAGGTTTCCTTCCAGTAAGCAGTTCAAGAAGCACAACTCCATAGCTGTAAACATCACTCTTGACAAGAAGATGCCCAGTCATGGCATATTCAGGGGCCACATAGCTAAAAGAAAGAAAGTTGATAGTGTTAGTCCATGTGAAAGGAGACAACATAGTGAGAAATAAGTGAAAAATAGTAATGTAGAGTCATGTACCCGAAAGTTCCCATAACACGCGTGGAGATGTACTCGTTTCCTTCTCCCTTGGCTGTCCTTGCTAGACCAAAATCGGACACCTTGGGGTTTAAGTCGTCTTCCAGCAAGATGTTGCTAGACTTGAAGTCGCGGTGTATAACACGAGGATTTGAATCTTCATGCAGATAGGCTAGACCTCGAGCTGCACCAAGTGCAATCTTCAACCTAGCATTCCAGTTAAGCAGAGCAACTTCCTTGTCGGCACCTGAGCAGTAGCTCTTACATTAAGTAGTGGATCCATAAGAGGTAGCATCTTCAACAAAAGGGTATACTTTCTGTTACTATCGAATCTCTCCATTGACCTAAGTAACCAATATTCATGAAGTTTTTGAAGTATATGGATATGTTTCTTAACATTAGAATGCCAAAACCCAGGCTATCATATAGTTAGGAATGCATTTACTTCAATATATGTATAAGTATTTGGATAAGTTCCATCAGTTGCTAAATATACAAGGCAAGATAGTTCTCATTTATGTGACATATGGACCAATAAGAATCACATTTCAGATTACTTACCATATAGGTGAGAGTCTACGCTGCCATTCCGAACAAGTTCATAAACTAGACAGTTGTCCACCTCAGTGCATATACCAATTAACTTAATCAAATTCCTATGATGCAATCGGCTCAGCATCTCAACCTCAGCCAAGAACTCTCGGTTACCTTGTTGGTCATCTCTCTTGAGAACCTTAATGGCCACCTTCGTACCATCTTCAAGTGTGCCTTCGTAAACACGTCCAAAACCACCTTCACCAATTATTTTTGAGTGGTCAAAACCATTCGTGGCCTTTTCCATCTCATGTAAACTAAAAGTTTTAGTTGTTCGTGCATATGTTCGTATACTGGAGCTGAACGATGCTGATGCTGATGTTGGCCTGCTTTTGATCATGGTTGGATCAGTCCCTAAACAAAATTAGGGCTAAAGTTTAGGAAATGAACAATGTCATCAATCAACTGTTAATAAGAACATGAGATTGAGAACTTAGAGAAGTTTGAATACCATTCGCATTATTTTCAGGTATGAAATATTGCACAGAATACCTACGCAGGCTTGCCTTTTGGTCTCATAAGCATGTTATAGCTAAGTTGCTAATAATAATATGCTTTTATCACTAAGAGCCACAGACACACACATTGAAGATATTAGAGCCCCTTCTCCTTTTAGGGTAACATCTTTGGTTCGTTGCTTATGACCTTTATATTCAAGGAAAGGGTGACAATTGAATTGCTAGTAAATTTTAGCTACTTACAATTTTTAACTCCATATTTTCTAGAATAAAATGAGGAATCTTTCAGAAGATATCTAACACTAAAGCATCGTATCAGAATGTCTATAACAACATGATCAGCACTGAAAAAATTGTTCCAATAATATTTTACCTGCTTCCTTTGTGAGTGAGTTTCTCAAACATTGAGCTTGTGAAAGATGAGACCTAGTTCTATATTTCGATAGCAAAATCCATACGACTCCAATGCATAAAATGGAAGTTATAACAGCTGAAAGAACCAGAATAGCTACTATGCTGTGATTTTGTTTTCCTTTCTGCTTTCCCACATCGACTGCAAATGGGTGCAAAGTCCCAGAACTACTGTCACCACCAGATGATCCATGGTTATTTATGCTTCCAGATGCCATAGGTGGTGAAGGAAGACCTGCATAAATATACAGATTATTAGTACGGGGAAAAAAAACACACAAAGACCATGCACCATTTTGAATTCATATTCCCTCATTCAGCACAGTTAATGGATTCTTAACATTTGAAGTTCAATTGATACTTCACTGATTTTTATGCAGTCAACAGACAGAACAAAGAAAAACAACCTTTTACCATCTAAAGAATATCCATCCAACTGTAAAAATAAACAAACAAAAAAACCAAAACGATACATCTTTGAAATATTATTTCTTGTAGAAAAAGGTTAGAAAACAAGTTACATCCTACTTCTAACAACTTTCAATAGTTTTTATCCAACATCTTTGGGACATTATTTAGCCAAATTGTTGGACAGAGAACATAATATTCGTGTATCAATTCCAGAAATCAAAATGAAAAGAGGAAATATTCCTTCACACACCAAAAAGACTCGAGTAGAGTTATGGGGAAAAAATAACCAACCTGGGTAAGTGACATAAAGCACCAGATAGTCACCAAACAAAGATGAGTTTATGAACAACTCTTTGTGCCAGAACTTCTCAGAAATTGAGAACAGTGTGCTGTTCTCAAAATGATCTTCAAAAGGAAGCAGATCAATGAGAACATCAGTCTTATCAGGGTTCTCGTTGGCAGCATTTGCTCCCATGATTCGCACCTGACTTTGGTCAATAGATGTTCCGAATGCAATTTCTTGAGCAAAGTCAAAGACCAAGGGAAAGAATGTAATCAATGGAATGCTTAGGCGAAGTCCAACATTCATTGGCAAAACACAAGTGCAGGGTGATCCTGGACGACTATTTGTATAAGAATCATGGCAAGATGGCGGTGTACAATCTGCACAAATACCATAGCTGATCATGTAACTTCATATCACAAACTCTTGATGATTTCAGTGAGTAACGGAGTTTCTATTAAGATACATCAACATAGAAAGATTATGTACTCCCAAAAACTTGTAGCTTCTTCCTGAACCATGAGGTTTTCTCAGCCATTTATATAAGTTAGCTTAGACAAATTCCATTCACCTAAATTAGGAGGTGGAGGTGGAAGTGAATGAATGGGTCGCATCTTTGGTGCTTTTGGCTTCACAAACCCCAATGGAGAAACTGCAGGAAACTGAATAGGCCCTGTCAAGATGACCATGACCAAAATATATAAGCCAGAACTGAATTACTGAAAGAGATTCACATTGAACAGTAGACATATATATACCTCTACGATGAACGAATGGAGCCACTTTTGATTGAGCAGGTCTAGGGGCTCCTTGATTATCTATCGAAATAAAACAAAACTTTAAGAAAGAAGAACCAACAAGAGAGAAGGAAATCCAGTGAAATTCTAAAAAAAAATCGATCATTTGTCACTTATATTGATCACCTTGATCGTGTGGTGGTGGGGCATGAACCTTTGGCCTAATCAGGGAGGGTGGTGCTGGAGGAGGACAAAAATCTTAGATAAAACTTTAAAGAAAAAATAACAGAAACTTATATGGTATTTTTTCATATTATCTTACCACGATAGTAAGCATCAGGAGTGTGCAGTGGAGATGGAGCAGATGAAGGGTTTCCTGCCCTTTTCCTTGGTGTATATTGGTGATGATGAGATGAAGCTTCAGGCACAGGTGGAGAACTCTCAGGTACTGTTTCTGACGGAGGCTGTGAATGAGAACTAAGAGGAGGACCATGAGCATTATCAGAAGGCACCTCGGTTTCATGCGGTGCAGGGCTCATCACAGGTAAAGAACCTTTACAAAAATATCAGTTAAATTAATATGCACCCTTTATCATGACAGCCTCAAACAGAAGATAACTACCTCCTGAACGTCTATCATGTATAGGGGGGACATGGCTGGATACTCCCTCAGGAGGCCCAGCAACTGGCATGCCGTAATTCTCATGGATGGAAGGTGGCGCTGCTACTAATGGAGATACAGCAGGACCTCCAGATTGTGTATTTGTCCCTATTACAAATCACCATTAGAAGATTCATGAATTGCAAGTCATCATTTAGCTAACATCATCATTGGAATTGGAGAAAACAGAATCAAACACCTTTTGTATTAGAATAGTTATGATGGGTTCTATTACTGGATTGATCTTCTGGAGGTGCAGCGACAGGTGTAACAGGATTCACATAGATGGTAGGGGGCAAGGCAGTCACTGGTGACATAACAGGCCCTGCACATTATATATTTTCAATATTAAGAATTATTTGTGAAATTAATAATAGAACATTCTGGCTTACTAACTGCAACTGCATTGTACGGGGCAAAATACCTTCAGTCGCTGGGGCTGAATAGTTAGATAGATCTTCAGGGGGTGGAGCAACTGGGATGCCATGACTCCCATGATGAGCGGGAGATGGTGCTGTTACAGGAGATTTGGTAGGACCTGAACATTTTACATTATTAATATTAAGCATTATAACCCAAACAACAATATATAAGAATAATTTGGCTTTCTTTCAAATAGCAATTTTAGAAAATGAGCCAAATACCTTTTGCATGTGAATAATTTAAAGGGTTTGTTTGGTTAGATAAATTTTGTGGGGGTGCAGCAAGTGGTATGCCACTATTGTCATGGATGGCCGGAGAATAGGCTGTTACTGGAGATGTAGCAGGCCCTGCACATTGTGTTCTGTCATTATTGTCAAACTATTAATAATGTTGAAAATCTTTTAAACTGCAATTGTGAAGTATAGGAGTACCTTGGGGACGAGAACCATTAGTAGGGGTTGCAAAGTTAGATCGATCCTCTGGTGGTGGTGCAACTAGCGTACCATGACTCTCATGAAAAACAGGAGATGGTGCAGTTATGGGAGACAGAGCAGGCTCTGAACATTTTGTATTACCAAACTTTAGCATACTAAGAAAACTAACTGATTATACTTTTGGCTAACTTCCCAATTGCAATAGTGACATGTAATTAAATACCATTTGCATGTGAATAGTTAACTGGCATTGAATGGTTAAGCAAATTGAGTGGAGGTGCAGCAACAGGTATGCTACTATTCTCACGGATGGCAGGAGAAATTGTTATCACTGGGGATATTGCAGGCCCTGGGCAATGCAATCAGTCATTTTTGGCAAAAAAGTTTCTAGTTGAAATTGTCAAATGCAGGTCAAGTACCTTTAAGATAGGAACCATTATCCGGGATTGTATGGCTAGATAAATCATCCGGAGGTGGAGGGACTGGCATGCCAGGACTCTCATGAAGAACAGCAGATGGTGCTGTTACCGGAGACACAATAGGCTCTGAACATTATGTATTACCATCTTGAGCATTACTATGAAAAATGATAATGAACCATGGTTTGGCTGAATTTTAAATTGCAACTATGAAATGTGAATAATTACCATTTGCATGTGAATAATTAACTGGGGTTGGATGGTTAAGCAAATTGAGAGGAGGTGCAGCAACTGGTATGTTACTATTCTCATGGACGGCAGGAGAAATGGCTGTTACAGGAGATGCCACAGGTCCTGCAAATTGCATTCTATCATTATTTGGATATAATTAACAGTGTACTTATTTTTCTAACTGCTAATTGCTTGCCATTGTTTTTATCGATCAACTACTAGAGATAAAAGAAATGGTAAGGTTGCTGCCTTGTGACCTAGAAGTCACAAATTCGAATCCTAAAAATAACCTCTAACAAAGCATAGTAAAACTGCATACAATAGTTCCTTCTCTGAATCCCATATAGCGAGAGTTTTGTGCACTAGGTTGCTCTTTTTTAACTAGTAAAGATAGAAGAACCTAAAGCTGCTAGGTGATTCCTTTTTTGAAGCAGGAACATGAATATTTTAGGAGGATCAGCAACATTTATGCCATCATCCCTATCACTGTGAGTTGCAAAGTTAAGGAAATGACGTTGGAGAAATATCAGGTCGGGCATATAAATTTTATGGAGAAAAAGAACAACGCCCGAACATGAATTGTAATGAAAAATACAATGAGCAGAAAAGTCATCATCTATTTGCTTGAAACTGAAATTTCAACTGGTTTCTGAATTGGAAACTCAATTATACATAAATATAAACCAACAAACAACCATTTAGAAACAATAAAGAATGCAAATCTATGGCTTGTTACCAACCATAAGCTACAGGTGCTGCAACTAGAGGATTGTTGTCGTGTGCTTTTCCATGCAAATCAGCCTGAGGAATTCCTGTTCTAGAAGAAGCTAAAAGAGATATCATAAAGAATGAACGGAGGTGGTTTTTTTTTCATAAGTATATCTTCCTTAACTTCACAAGAATATCCTATAAATATGTTAAAATGCAAATTTACCTTTTGGAGCAGGATCATCAGGAACTACATTCGCCTTAGGAGGTTCCACTTGTATCTGCTTCTGTCGCCCAGTAATGTGATCAAACGAAGAGCTAGGTGGTATTGATGGCACCACTGCATGGCTAGTAGGTGGCGGGATCTCAAACTTAGGCAAGATGATAGAAGGATTGTGGGGAGTTCCTGATACACAAGCTTTGATTATATGTCAACGTCCTATGCACTGCAAAGAATTTTGGTATATTCTGAATCTATCGAGTTACCTTGAGTGACCATTGAAGGACTGGGTGCACTGTTATTTGGCATGCTCTCTGATTCTGTTAAAGAGGTGTCTGAACATACATTTTTTTAAAGAAAATTTCATCTATGAAAATGAATACAATGTCAAGTCAATGGATATCACCATTTTTTTTCACTGACCTAAATTTGGTGTTTGAAGAAGTGGAAAGGAGGATATTCTCGGCGGCTTTGAAGTATTAATTTCTATCTTAGTATCACCAGCTGGTGAACCAATTATTGTCTGCAGCAACATTCTTCGAGAGAGTGGATATAATTTAAAGTAAGAACCTATATAAATCATAGTGTTAGCATCGTAGAAGTCAAACACTCATATAGGCCATCCTCATAGGTGAATTTAGTTATCATTGCAACTATAACTAAAAATAGAATGAGATGCAATTACATCTCTTATTGCATTCAGTTTCTTTTTGATTGCCACATAGATGTTTATGACTCGGCTTTTGCAAATCTATCATTAACTGATTAGTCAGAACTGAGCAGTACCAACTATCAAAGAAGTAGAATTCTTGATGTAACCCATGACAAAATAATGAGCAAGTATATTATCTGCAAACAATAGAATCACTTATGTATCAGCAATTTAGAAATTAACTAAGCAAGAAACTTGAGGCTTTGAGCTTGACCATTGCCTATTCTCTCAATGACAAGCAAGCATCCATATTTATTGTGCATCCTACATATATCAGTCCTAACTTAAGAAAGTTCAGAATGCAAAAGGAAAAGCAAGCAATGCATGGGCAGAAGCACATTTACAAGCTTAATCCTTTGGGATTAGTACGTTAAGGTCAAATTTCAATTGGTGGAGCATCTAGATTAGATTAATGCACCTAAATGATTATATGACTATTTGATGGTAGCAGAAAATTCATTATGCCACTGACGTCCCTCATCAACTCATTGACATCGTTGGCTGTCTAAATTGGAAAGTCTCAATCAGCTTGCCAAGGGAATTACTGGTCTTTCATTCTCATTTTTTGGTTAAGTTATTGTGTGTGTGTGTGTGTGTGTTTGACACAGTTGCTGACTTCGAGATGCAGCTGATTATACAATTGTAATGTAGCCATCAAACTTCTTATTGTTTAACGCAACACTGGTCAACTACTGTTATTACTTATTTAATTTTTTCAAAAAGAAAAAAAAAAGATTAGACGGATAATATTTTACCTACACGAATAAAATCAAAGCAGCAAAGAAACCTATCATATAGTATTTTGGGGTAATGAATCGAGGAGTGAGTCTGATCCAGTTTCTTCCCCAAATTTAACGCAATATAATCCCTCCCCAAGATGAAAACTTTGAGATTTCGAATTTAAACATACACCCTATTGGCTCATTTCAGATAGTGTCTCCTGTGCGCCCAAAGGAGACGACCTAACCAAGCTCTCCAACACGGCGACAAACAAGAAACTCGACGTCGTGTAAGAGAACAGATCAAAGTCGCTAATTTGTTACCTTTAGATGCACAAATAGCCACAAGAAGCAGCAGCGCGCAGAGAAGCCGCAGCCATACAATTTTCCGCGGCAACGTCCCGTCCTTCTGCTCCCTCATAGAACAAATCCAAACCGGACAGCTCAAACAAAACCTCGCTTTCACCTCTTCCTCCAATCCATCACATCGCCACAGACGAACAACGCCAAAGGAGAGATCTTGAACCAAACCCAACCTGCAAAGTCAGAACTTTATATCGAAACCAGCGAGGGGCATCAAAGGGAGCGATCCAGGAGGCCTTTTTCTTCTCTCCTTGCGCCCGAAGAGAAAGTCGGATAAGTAAGAACACTGCAAAAAGGCGAAGGTATTGCTCCACGAGGACGCCCACCATCCAACTACTGATCGAGGGAGAGGAAAGATTCCAGAGGAGTAAAGAAACCAACGGAGCCTAGCCACAGTGCTAATAATACTCGTGGAAAGGGACCGAACTTCAGTACAAAATTAGGTTTTGTTGGGTCTCCAACAGGGACTGATTCCCACAGCAACAAACCACTTCTTTTGACTATTAAAGTGAGTGGATTCTGAACTGTTCGACTGCAGAGGCGCGTTGCACGTGGAGGCCAATTGGTCCACTTTTTTTTCTTCTTTTTTTCTTTTCTTCTATCTCTCTTTTTTTAATCGATCCGCATTTTGCTTATTCATTACCATCCTCCTCTGCATCCCGCATTATCCTAATGCATCCAGTTCACTGTGCGGCGTGGCGTCGCGTGGCGTTCGATGGATTCTGGTGATATGAGGAGGAAGCAACGAGCGCAGAGTTGTTTAATGCGAGGCTTTAGATTTAGTGTAGGTACAGTTGTCGTCTCCTTGCTTAAAAAAGCAAGTGAATATATAAATAACAAAATTTGTCCTCTCATGCTTGTTTTCTTTTTTAAGATCGGATCGTGAATATATAAACTCCCAATAATAGTTAATAGAATCCAAACAAATAAGCCGATAAAAAACATTTTAAAAAATATTTTTTATTTTTAAATCAACCCCTTTTATTGGTAAGAACTAATAATTATATATAATTAACATAATTACCCAAAAATAAATGATTCATATATATTTCATCATGGGCACAAGAACTGCTAAATTTATACATCTCCCATCAATTAATTATGCATTATTAAGATTAAGCCACTTCTATTTTTTTTTTTGGACTTTTATAGATTTAATTATAAATAAATCACAATCAAAGGGTGGTTTGTCGATCCAAAATGAGAACAATAGAAGCACAATATACATTATGGCCTCAACCAAAACAAACTAATTTTAAATGGGAAAAAAAAAACATTTTTGCCTCTTAAAATTTTAACAATTTGATTATAAAGCTTAATTTATTATTCGAGTTCCATTTTAAAAACGTTTTAGTGGGCCTCAATGGCGTTGCTACTCGACGTTTCAGTGGGCCTCAATAGCGTTGCTACTGAACGTTCAGTGGGCCTCAATAATAGTAGTAAAAATGAGATCGAAAAAGAAAAGATTTGCATTAACTGTTCATCTAAAAAGGTTCTATATATGAAATAAATATTTTAGAGATTAACTTCTGAATCAAATTGTGCTCTGGTGGTCCGTGAGTATATCCATGTTTACCTCAGCTGCCATTTCCCTTGTAGCAGCAATTTTTTCAACCTTCTCTAAACTTCAACTGAAGCCAAATAACAATAATGATGATTGCAGTTAACTGTCAACCTCCATAAGAAACAGCAAGCATTGAAATTGCAAGTTTCCCTTGTAAAAAATATTAGTTTCTGAAACAATCTGTGCTCATCTTTCAACTAGCTTGAGCGAAGATAAATTTTATTTGTTTTGAGTTGCTTGCAAGCACATCTATTCCATGCATGCAAACAAGGGATTTTTGTTAATTTGCACACATCATGCAACCTAGCTAGCTAGCAAAGAAAAAGTCGGCAAGAAGAAGAGCTGCAGGTCTTTTCACTGCATAAATTATGGCTTATCACCTCCTCAGAGAGTGCTCATGTGCTGCCCATTTGAGCAAGTCCTGTTGCAACTGCCCTCCAAATATATATATATAATTCACTTTTCAATTCCACAGTGGTCCTAGAAATGAAGGGCCATCCCTTTGCTGGTCTATAAAAAACTCTAACTTTGGAGCAGTCATTGTAGAACAGAGAAGAGAACAGATCGAGCTAGTTCCAAATAGTAGAAGCCAATCTCGCAGTTAGTGTTATTCATTCTTCTTCCTTGTCCCTTTCCCTGTGAGGTTGTGAGATTTTTAACGTTTTTCGTCGTAAAATTATATTTGCCTCATCGAGTCACTTAATTTGCTCATATTATTATTATTATTTTCTTTCCCTTTGGCATGCAGTTTTTAGGTGCCGAAGAATTAACAAGCGTGCGTTGAGATGGAAAGTTTGAGCACAAGAAATCAGACTTCTGTGCCATCGAGTATATGGATTGATCATTACGATAAGTTCCTCGGATCAAATGATAAGCTCGGATTTGACGAAGCTCTTCTCAGCTCCAGCTTAGATCTCCAAGGGACTCTGATGTGCCAACCAAGCTCCATCTTCGAAACGATCGACGAAGAATCGATCGAAATGTTAGCTCCAACTTTGAGTTTGATGAGCAACGTAACACCCCCAGAGTTGAGCACCTTGTTGCAGCAGCAAACCTGCTGTCCCAGTCAAAGCTTTGGCGCACTCGATCGACTCCAAGCCATCGGCGACAGTGACGAAGGCCTCTCAGCTATCTTTTCTAGCAGCAAAGCGACTCACAGATTATGCAACAGCGTGAATATCTCTTCGGAGGAATCCGACACGGATCGATCGGCATGCAATAATTCTTCTGAACTATCCGAGTTAGGAAGGCCCGGTGCTAAAAGAAAACTCGAAAATTATGAGAAAACAGGAGGGTACCACCACATGATCTTCAGCGACAATGATCGAGGAGCAAGGAAACTGCAGAGAGCAGACAAGAGTAGTCCGACTCGAGTGCCTTGCAGCATCAACTTCAGCCAGGAAAGTTGCTACGAGATCGACACTGAGGCGATCGCGCAAGTGAAGGAGATGATCTACAGGGCCGCAGCTCTAAGGCCAATAAGCAGTATTGGAGTGGAGGAAGGAGGTGATCAGAGGCCAAAGAGGAAGAATGTGAGGATATCGAGTGACCCACAGACAGTGGCAGCAAGGCAGAGGAGGGAGAGAATAAGCGAGAGGCTAAGGACACTGCAAAAGATAGTCCCGGGAGGAAGCAAAATGGACACGGCCACCATGCTCGATGAGGCCGCAAACTATCTCAAGTTTCTCAAGTCTCAGATCAAGGTCCTGGAAGCCCAGGGCAGCAACCAAGCTTTCCCCGTGCATGCATATGCATGCAGGAATTTCTCTCCCCCAAGCTCCTCCTGATCCTGTAAGCCCTAATTTAAGATCATCTAAGTTTTACTTTTATCATTAATTGAATCAAAGAGTACTGCAGCGAGAAGTGATTCTCCTTTTGATCTCTGCTGTCGCCTTTTCAATTTTGCCAAGAACCTTTCCATGGCTTCCCTAACTAAAGCGACTTTTGGTCCAGCAGCCATTATCATACCTCCATCATTATTAGCTTTAAGCAAGCCAATCTCTAGGTCATTTTTTGCTCTGCAGCGGTGATCTTTCCCATGCAACCCCTAATCCACGATTACGTAAATCATATTCTTCATGATCATTACTTTTATGTCAAAACGTGGCCAGTTTTAAATAAGGTTTTTGAGTCTTTATAATGGCTTGGGTCTCCCAACGCAGGCTAAATGAATTTAATGAATTGCTGGATGTGTATTTTAAAGTGCGCGGGACTGATCGCCTCCCGAGACGACATTCCCTGACATTGCATGGCGCGGGGGGCAACGCAGGCTACGAGCAAGCGTGCCCTTGAGAAGGCCACCAGAGAATGGAACGATGTTGGGAAGCACATGATGGAGAGAACAAAAAGGCACGCTGTGAAAACACCATAAAGCTAATTCTTCCTTCCGTCGGCCAAAAACCGCTTAATTTGCCTGGCTTTAAGTTTATGCCATGCAAATGGGAGTGAAATGGGAATGTGCGTTGATGGGGAATTGTTTTCGAGTCCAGATTGAGCCACTGAAAGAGATCGACTCGATTGAAAGGATTGTCACGCTGCTTTTAGTTTTGAAGATAATTGATAATGGAAGAATATAAAAATACTGAGATTTTGCAGGAGTCAAAAGTCGGGCATTGAAAGTTGAGGGGGAGTGAGTTTGAAGCCATAAATGTGATTGACGTAAGCAATGGAAGATAAAATATATATAAATAAGCAGCTGACGTTCTTCGCTAGCTTTAAACGTAACAGCTTGGTTGAAAAAGAGAAGGCACCAAAACGAAACGAGCTGCTGATGCTCATGCACCACCATGACGAGCATGCTCGTGTTGACTGTGAAATGCTCAGGTCCGTCGTATGATTATCTTAATTTTGCTCTCTTAAAAATTATAATGGTTCTTTAAACAGATAAGACACTGAACTTTGATTTTTTTTTAAAAAATAATAGATGGATAATTATTTAAAATAATACTTTAAAGGTGTATTTAGTTTAAGGTTATTATAAATAATCTTTGTTATCCATCTAAAATTTTAAGTAATAAAGAATATCCAAACTCTAATTAATCATCCATGATCGCCATCATCAATTGTCGACAACCACAAGTTAAGTAATAAAGAATATCCA
>JBAMHZ010195081.1:0-14526 GCA_037177395.1 Alpinia galanga | reverse complement strand
TTTCTTTTGCACCTTATGGCAAGAAGCCCCAGACTCTACATTTTGTTTACCCTTACCCTTATTATCGGTTCTCTTTCTTTTCTTAATCCTACCTTGAGAGGTGGATGTCAAATGAGCACTTTCAGATGTCTCATATCTTAATTTCTCTTCTTCTCTCAGAATAAGCTCATTCAAGGTTTGCCTTTTCTTCTGAGTATTACGATTAATCTCAAAAAGATCAAACTGTGTTCTAACTTTAGTGTTTTAAGTTTTGTTACCATATTGGACATCTTTATAATATACTTTCTTATATTGCCCTTTTTTTATACCTATTAAGATAAGTTTTGTAAGAATCATAATTGTCTTGACCTTTTCATTTGAAGTGAAATGATCTACTATTTACTTGAGGAAAGACTTAGAATTCTCTTATGTAGGAATGAATTCTAGAATGGATTACTTCGGGATCATTAGGCTTATGCAGTTAGATCATTCTCACTTCTCAAATACAAGCCTCCGATCAGTAGTGCCTGTACTAGTTAACGGTGCAAGACGATCGTACCTAAATGTATAGTCTAAATCCGTGCAATCTAAAATAACCCTTATGTGTTCTTTCAATTATTTGAAATTATTGCTAGTAAGCATTGATATATTATTAATATTGGTAGATACTAAATGTGCTACGGAAGAAAAGAAAGAAGAACAAAGCTCATATTATGATTAAAACATGCATATGTATATATATATATATATATATATATACAGGCATATTAAATGCTCGTGACACTCAAACTACTGATGATATTGGGCTATTTTTTTAAATCCATATATGCTTCTTAAATTTACTATAGTGGCCGGTGTAACACTTCAGTAGGGTCGAGCCAGTCATATCCAGAATTAGTTGAATTGCAAGTTTTAGATATTTGGATTATAAAAAAAAGTAAATGCTAACAATTATACTACACATGTACGTGGGCTCATAACAAGATATCAAGCATAATATTACATTTAGCCTTTAGATTAAAATACAACTATTCTTTAAACATAACTTAGATTGACTTTAATCGACCATATAACATGTCAGAGATGCCTTTTTTTGAAGCGAATGTTATGTTATGATGAATAAAATTTCACTCTATATGAACTATCTTAATGTATATCTGATCTAAAAATATTTTTTTTCGGTCAATTATTTTTAACATAGATATATATTTGCTTACACTAAATGCACCGAATCTATCTAATAGTTTTTACTTTGATAATAATATTAGCTCAGCTCAATAGCATTTGCATAAATAAATTCACGAGGATACCTATGAAACAAATCATATAGTAGTAGTCGGCTTATGTCTCACAGTAGTCAAGTGATAAGCAAATAGTCGATTACTTTCTATACAGTAGTCAATTGCCCAATACACTATATGCAAGCATATAAAATAGTCTAGTAGTTGATTAGTAAATCTACTATTCCCCACTCATACACAGCAGTTGAGTACTATTGTTAATTGTTAAACTTACTATACTCAACTCAAATATAACACGAGAGTCTTCTGTGTGTGATTTGTTTGAGCATCGAATGGGTTAAGCTTCCACGCAGGTTGAGCGTCGAATGGCCAAGCACCCCGAATGTCAAATGGGCTAAGCTTGCGATCGAATAATGAAAGGCTAATTGTTGAGTACCTAAGCACCAAATAGGTTAATCTCATGATTAAATATTGAATGGTCAACTGTCAAGTACCCTAAGTGTTGAATACCAAGCACTCTAAATGATGAATGGTCGAGCACTCGAGTGTCGAGTGGCTGAGCACCTTGAGCGCCAAATGCCGAACACTCTCAGTGTCTAATAGCTAAGCACTTGAATGTCGAATGTTGAGCACTTGAAGTGCTGAACCATCGAGCACTTGAGTGATGAGTGGCTGAGCACCTCAAGCATCGAATGTCGAGCACTTGGAATGTTGAATACTAAGCACTTCAAGTGTTGAATGATTGAGCACCCAAATGTCCAGTGGCTGAGCACCTCGAGTGCCAAATGTTGAGCACTCTAAGTGTTGAATGCTAAACACTCTGAGTGTTGAATATTGAGCACTTTGAGTGTTGAATGGTTGAGCATCTTGAGTATCGAGTGTGGAACACCCCGAGTTATTCGTAGATAAAAAACAATGGTTATGCGAAAAACAACGATAGCTATGAATTTTTAGCTATTGTTTTTGTGTTCTTCATGAAATCCTTGGTTTCTAAATGTAGAAACTCAATGAATTTGCATTGCTTAGCTTATTAGATCAAAATCCAATACAAAACACATACAAATTAATATAAATTGTTGAAATTTTTTGTCCTCCTATACTATAAACTCAACGAAAAATATATATATACATATATATAGCTTTGGTACCAATTGATAACATCTCTAAACAAAATTAATTATTCTACATACATTGCATTTCAGTAAAAAAAAAAGTGATAATATTCATCACGTGCCCTCCTCTAGATCGGTCTCATAGTATTTGACAAAGGATAAATCATAGTGACCAAGCGACCTCCTAAGCGAGAGGATACTTTTTTTCCAAGGAGAATTAACTCCATCGATTGATCCTTGCCCATTATAGCAAATTTACCATCCAAATATCAACTCAATTATACCCATGGGGACGAACTCTTCTACATACATGATTCTACCAGACGTGAACAATTCTAAATCAGATCTTGTCGTTGAGATTTATAACACAGAAAATAAGGAAACAAAAACATTGTAGATTCGTTACTTGAATTTAAAGACATTATCATCTTAAAGGTCACGGAAGCAATTTGAAGATCAAGAACAAAAAAAAAAAGTTACAATGGCTTGATCTTCTTCAGGGGTTAAGGGTTAAGGACTGTCATAGTCTTTATTCTAATGGGGTGAGAAGAAATCCAATTACCTTAACCTACGATGATCACAACCTTATTTATAGCTTTAGATCTGATTTCGTTATTAGTCAAACAAAATGCGAGTCAATGAATTTTTACACATAAAATTCACATCCATTAAATTAGTCCATAATTAAAAATGTTAATTAAATCATTTTATTGGGCTAATTTTTTATGATAAATCTGTGTATTATGATTTTAACATATAACTTCACCAAAAAGAAAAAAATAAAATTCAACAGCAATCACCTCTTTCCTCGTGATTTCGTTTTGCTCCTTCGGGAACTTACTATGCGAGAAACTTTTTGGAAGTTTCTTTCAGTTTCTGCTCACATTTTCGAGAATAATTTAGAAAGGTAAAAAAAAAATAAAAAAATAAAACCTTGACATCGACTTTTTACAGTTTTCATATAACAAAATTTGAGGCTAATTAATAAATCTATCACAGCCCTTGTACGATAGTTACTATTTTCAAGGTTAAAAGTTTATTATGATTTATTTTTTTTATAATGGTCCAAAGACAAACTAATAGATGGATAGATTTTAACATTTTACACAGTATAATAAAATTTAAAGCTAATTAACAAATGCATCACAGCCCTTGTACAAATTTTCATGGCTAAAGTTTTGTTAGAATTTTATGAGCGCACGTAATTCTGCTATTAAATAAAAATGATCAAATTTAGTTATATATTTTTAAAATATTAAATAAATTATATATCTTTTACAATGAATTAAGGATATGTTTTATTATATACATAAGATTATAGTTCTCAGGGCATACATTTTTTTTTCTCTTTTTAAATTTCTGTTGGTTTCTTCTTTCTTGGCCGGGGGAAGGCAGGGACGAGATACGGGAGGAAGAGAGAGAGAGAGAGAGAGAGAGGAGCGATCAATCTAGGGATTTCATGGACAACTGGCTCCGAAGGGTGTATCGTGGGGATCCTGGCATTCCTCACACCCATTCGGATTGCTACCTGCACGCTTGGATGGGATCCTTCGCCGTCGCTGCCGTCTCCTTATGCACCTCCTGCGCTTCCGATCTCCGCAAACACATGAAGTCAGCCCCTTCTCTCTGTTTGTGTCTTTTCTAAACATTTGTTGATGCTGAGGAGATCCATTGCCTGCCAAGTTTGTTCTAATTTTCTGGTTTAATTCCTCTTTTTTAAATTTTTTTTTTTTTGCAACAACAAGAAGTAGGATGAAACGGAAGAACCCTAGGTTGTACTCGCTTACATTCGGTGGGAGTATTATGCGATTTCTATAAAATTAACGTATTCGTAACGATATTTTGCGCATTTCCCTGTCGAGGTTCGAACCCAGAATCTATCACCTAATCTTATTGGCGATGCTAGATTTGCTGGGTATGGTGGTTCGAAAATGTCCTTAATGATAAAAGGTTGGACCTTTAAACATCCATGGTGCACGATTCTGTCTATTGATAAAGAACAGGAAGTCTCTTGATTCCATATTGTTAATTCTATTGCCATCACAATCATGAATCATCGAATCAATAAGTTATTTACATCCGTCTAGTAGAGTTTACAATTCTAGTTATTCATCGTACCTTGTTTGGTACTAGATGTAAACGTTATTTTTGTTATGTTAAAGGTTCAACTCCTGATGGTTGTTTTGTAATTGTTTATAGTTAGTAGGAAAAACAATTGATACAAGGGCCATATTTTACAACTTGTCTACCTGCTAATGCGGCTATCCAAATTCCTGTCTCTGTTTACTTCAAATCAATATAATTTGTAGTGACCAGTCCATATGCTAGTTATTTAAACACGTGTAATGCTAGGAGAAAGATATATTTTGATGAAAATAAAGCACCATAAGCAATAAAAAAAAGAAATATGATAGAAAATAATTACTAGCGATTCTTCAAACGAATATGGTGTTTGTACTTTGCAAGTGATAGCCATCAATATCCTCCTAATCATAATGTTTACGCAACTGTTTGCCTGGAGTTAATAAATTAGCTTGAGGGTTATATATATGAATCAAGAATTTTGTGTTCACTTTTAGCTAATGTCTATATGATACTGTCGTGATATGGGTATCTTAGCTAAGTCATTATATTTAACTGAAAGGGGAGATGAAAGAATAGTAAGTCATTTTTGTCCACATCTTTAGGTTTCCCCACTCACTGTCATTTTTCAGTTGTAAATTGTGGCACAAGGATGATATTTAGTTTCTGATTTACCCACTTTTGTGTTTCTTATCCCTTGCCATTGTTGAATAACATCTCTAAGCAATGTGTTGATCTAGTAACATTTTTATCTTTTAAGAATTATTAGGCTGATAGGTCATTTCATCTATCATCTCCTCCAAAGATGTCAAACTGTTACTTTAAAGGAGTGAAATGTTTGTCAGGGGGTACAAACTTCTCATATTAAATTTTTGATGTTTGGATTTAGAAGGGAAAAAAATCATGGATATTTAACAGATGAATTATTTTTCTTCTTATATATAGTAATGGTTCACTATCTTGATGCCTATAGCTATCTGTTTGATCTTCACACATTAGATTGAAATGTTCACTGGGGCTTTTCCACTAAAATATGTATGGACAGTTACATTGGTTTTGCCAAGATTGCATATCCAACAGTAACCTTTTTTCAGCATTTGATAAAGAAAATTCCATAACACTGAATGTCTATTTGAAACCAAACAAATAAGGAAACATCACAAACCAGGTTTGTTAAACTGATGCCTGTCTGATATATCGAATAGAATGGAATGGAGTGGAATGGTAGGATGGAAGCTGTTAAGGTGATGATCACATATTCTTCCTTTATTTGATTGTACTAATGGGGAATAACAAGTGGAACAATTCATTCTATTTTAGTCCATTTGATCTTTAGACAAATTTAACTTGCCTCGTTCATACGGTCTACCTGGCTTGTCCAATCATCCCAGCCTTCACTCAATCCTGTACAATTCACTCACTTCATTAGGTGCACCCATTCTATGATACTGTTTGAAATAACAAAAAAATTTCAATTTGAAGAAGTGGAACTAAACAGTTCACCTCTTAACTATGAAATGAAATGACTTATTAGTTAGAGTGATGATTCCACCCCAAATGTTGGAATAGAATCATGAAGAAAATGAACCATTCCCTTTCAATTCCGTTTTACCCTACCAAAACATGACCTCCAAAAGGAAAATACACTTTGTACATTTGGATCTGAGGCCATTTTCTGTCTTTTTACCTTTTTGTTCTTCATAAACCTCATCACATGCAAGATGTTGTTTGCCTCTATAATTTGATGGTTAAACATCGCCGTTGATAGATAAAGGGGTCAAAGTAAATCTTCAATCTCAGTTGGATTTGTTTCCTGATGATTATTCTAGTTTTTCCGTCTGCAGCTTGGATGATAAAGCCATAATACTTGACCAGCATTTTTGGAGGAAAGTCATGGAGAAGAAGCATCCAAATGACAATTCACAGGTTTTTCAAATCTTATTTTGTCCAACTCTTCAGCATTTTGAGTATATCTCCTGCATTATTTCTTGTTAAACTTATGATGTTTCTTCTCAGAGTAACAACCAGAAGTTGGGGGCAAATCGCCTGTGCTGATCTCAGTTAACTATTGCTATCACAAACACAAGTTTCTTCAGCAACTCAATCTATGATCTGGATCGAGTTGAAATTTTTTTGCTCCGTGGATTTGCAATTGAGACATATGCAAGACATCCTGATGCTCTGATCAATGTTTATTGTCACCATATTCTTGTTAAGCTTATTTTCTCTTGCTTTATTCACCTGTGCTTATCTTCTAACATTGATATTTTAGCGTTGTTACCTTTTATCTCCTTTTCACTCTCTGATCAATTTCTGCAGTAATCAAATGCAACAGAAACATATTAATAAGTACCATATCTTCAAAAGATAAAGAACAGTAAATATCAGTAAAATGTTATTGTTGATTATGGAAATTAGTTCTAAGAAATATTAATTCTCTTATAATACATAACTCTTTCCATACTAAGTACTTTTGCGTATATAAATCTTTTCCTAGAGTTGAGACTCTTCTTGAGTGTGATCTTTGTTAAATAGACCATATGAATTTTATTTCAGAATTGAGATTCTCTTGATATTGAGTACTAAGTGACTCTCTTCATATTGAGTACTAAGTGTGACCTTTATGAAATTGGCTATATGAATTTTATTAGACTTTTTAATGCTGAGTGTGATCTTTATGTGATTAACTATATGAATTTTATTAGACTTTGCACCGGGTGCGACTTTTGTGAGATTAACTATATGATTTATTCTAGAGTTGAGACTCTCTTCGTACTGAGTGAGTATGACTTTTTAATTTGATTTTAATATAATCATGTGAATTGTATGTTGAAGGTCTCGTAAGAGAAGTAGGATTATATTTTCCTTTCTAATTGTGCATGGTAAATTTTTTTCTTATTTTTTACCCTTTGAATTATCTTCCCTAACTCATATTAATTTTAAAATTGATAATCTTAGCTTGAAATTAGCAAGCTTCACATTGAACATCACCATTTTGATTAGGTTTGCACTAGGCTAACAGATCAAAAGTAGTGTCAATTTGACTAGTGAAAATTAGTTTGTTGCTCGAGCCATCTAATAATTATTAACTGTATGCTACATTGCTCATTTAAGTCGTATATTTTTGAGGTTCGAATGAAACATTAAACCTTAGCCCCAATTATTTAATGTTGGTATTAGCTATAAAAGTTTTGTCTACTTGCGGCTAGTATTCAATGATATCCAAAGTATTACATATTCATTAGCATTTTGTAACACTGAAAATATTACATATTGTTAGTATTTAATAATATTCATAATATTTAAGATTTATTTGTCTATGAGAAGTTTCTATCTTCTTTTCTCCTTTATTATTAATTTTATATTACATTGCTCGTTTGTTGTTTTTAAATTTGGATGAAACATCTTCATCTGATGCTCAACTATTTGATGTTAAATTCATCATTGCACCGCTCCTGTCGAAGGCTCTGCTCTCGGCGTGTCCACTTGAAGAGATTTAGCATTAGTATGCAACAAGCTACCACCTAGCAAAAATATACTACATTGCACATGTTCACATACGTTAAACTCAGAACCACCTAACAAAAATATTTTTCTTTCTTTTATTCACTTCCGTTTTTTCTTCCCTTCCCTTCCCTTCCCTTTTTCGTTTCTTAGATTTTTTTTTTCCATTTGAAATTCCTTTTCCTTCCTTAATCCGAATCTTTTGGTGTAAACATTAGCGTTTAAAGACAAAGCTACAGTCAAGCGATCTTTTTCTCAAGATTACTTGTTGGTGACAATCCAGAAGGCCACATTAATACATCAGCAAAATTTGTTATTCCCCATCCCGCCCGCCCCCCAATCCTAGTGTTGTAACTCGCCTGGGAACAAGGAACTGGCAATGGTGTGCTATTGCTCCTTATAGCCCTTGCGCCTGCTACTCCCTGGGCTCATCAAAGTAGATTGCAGGTATCTCAGGAGGAGGAGGAGCCAATGCAGATACGGATTTCAACTGGACAAACAAAGAGCGCAATGTCAAGACAGAAGCCGCACGGCTAAAGTTTCTCCCAGCCGTATCCACAAACTTACCCTGTGATTTTTGTACTTATCTCTGATAGCCACCAAGTTGGGTGCTTTCTTCCTCAACTGCAGATCAAGCAGGGCTTGGATGCAATCCTTCAGGTCGACCAATTTATATCCACTGTAATCACTCAATTTCTTGTTCTGTAACATGAGCAAAAATGGTTAGCCTCGCACCGGAATTGAGATCGCCGGGCTACCTCGTATTAAGCTAGCACAGCTTACCCAAGGTTGGCTTTTGGGATCAATGGTGTATCTGGAAACAAAGACGGCAGCAGCAGCGACCACAGACGGCAGAAAGTGAAGGCAGCCATAGTCCAGCAAGCTTAATTCAGCAAGATAACAGCACAAGAACTCTAATTGCAGAGGTGGGTACTGCAAGAATCGGGACGAACATAGGCAACGAAGCCATTTTGGAACATCCAATTAAGTGGCGAGAGTAAACACTCACTTTATCATCTTCTTCACCAGCCTTGGCAAAGCACCTCAAGAAGGTTTTGATGGTAGGACTGCCCAACACAAACTTGAGGCAATTTAGAACTTGGCCCTCCATTCTGACCACCTCTTGCTTGGTGTAGGTGTTATCGGTGATGTAGCAGAAGTCTTCCACGTTGGGGGGAGTTATCTCTTCGTATTTCCTGCATTGGTCGTGCACTAGTCAATCAACAGATCGATGAAATCCATAAAGAAGACGCCTCACTTTAGAAACAAAGCGTGTCGGGGCTTACGAGGCGATGAGCATGGAGGACACACCGAGGAGCTGCAATCTGTGCCGGTTTGTGGGATTGACGGAAAGGAATCGATCGATGTACGAGACGGTGAGGTAAACGGTATCAGATACCAGCTTGTATTCCTCTGCGACTTCGACAAGCCAATCCACCAAAATCGACCTCATGTTAGCTGTGACATCCTTTTGAACCGTCTCCATGTAGTTCGGCACGAGCATCCTCTTCGTCCCAAGCTGTAAATCCATATCGGTAATTCATTAGTTTAAAATCGCCTCTTTTAATGCAAGAAAATCCAGTAGAAGGCTAACCTCCTTAGATCTGAGATACTGGTAGATATCAGAAGCGTAATCGACGCAATGCTGAGGGTCATGGACCTCAGACTCCGGAGTAGCCTTCTTGTGTTCCTTCTTCCCACGCTTCGGTATGGGCTTGGAAGGGGGCGGAGTGGAGAGATCGGCTGTGAGGTGGGTGACGGCGTTGGAGGCAGCAGTGAGCTCGCCCAGAGGGACGCGCTTCTTCTTGACTGGGGCGCCACGGGGATCCGAGGCAGGAGCAAGGGCGGTCCTCTTGGCGGAAGCCCGAGTAAGGCGAGGGACGCAGTTCTCCTTTCTCGCCATGGATGATTGCAGTCACTTGGCGGTCGATCTAAGATTTGGGGGAGAGCGATCGAGCGAAGTGAACAGGTGTTGGAATTGTATAGCAGCGGAGGCGGAGAGGGAATCGTGATGGAATAATCAAAACCGTCCATTTGTAAAACGGTGATAGAACCCAAAAAGTTTGGATTGAGGACGAAGTCCGCCATTTTTTGGGGGGGAGCAGTTCGAAATCCAGACCTGACGCGGCGGTGGGGATTGAAGGAATAGGAGGAAAGTTGGAAATCAAACGGGCGTTGCGTTGCGTTCGTGGATCATTTTCTCGTGCTCGTCCGATGGCGCCACTTGCTGTCGGGAAATGGAGGGTGTTGATATGGCAGAGACGACTGGGTTCACGGGATGAGGGTCAAAGTTGGTCAACATGGAGACGTATCTAATGACTGCATGGCGGGTTTGAGGATTTCAAGATGAAATTGCGATTTCATAGTCGATTGCAACTGTCGATCTCTAGCTGGCCATTGGTCGCCGGCCATCGACCAATCGCTGGCTCACCGTTGGTCACTGGCCCACTGTCGTCGGCCGCTTGTTCGTCGCCGCCGGCCACTTGTCCGTCGCCACCGGCCGCCAATCGCTGTCGATCATCAATCATCAATAACGACTAGCGGCGATTGGCGATCCACGATGACCGATGATCAATCGTGACCGATAACAATAAACAATCGATGACGTACAGTAAAAATGAATATTAAATAAAAGAATATAATCACTCTTATAATTAAAGATTATATTATAAATCTAAACTAAACTTAGTAATATAACATTAATTTTATTATATTATATTACATATTCTATTACGCCTACCAAAAACAATCTTAAGAAAGACGGATGAGTACAAATGTAAACAAACAAAATAAATATCGACGTATACCGATACAAAGAAATAGATGTGTGAGAAAGACTGTGTTGCAAACCTTCGAGCTATTTGTTCCCAAATTTATATAAAAGGGTATCGTATCCATGTGGCGTGTGGGTGGTCGAATGGAGGTTCGATTGCTAAAAATTTATTACTTTATTTTTTTTTATTCTACCCTTTCATTCTTTTATAAAGAAAGTCTGACTTGATTGTTGAATGAGTTTTGTCAAGGTCCCCTTAGCTCCTTAACTTTTCTTATTATTTGTAGCTAATTCAATTGTACATCTAAGATGCGCTGAGGACTTTTTTTTTTTTGCATATTAGATTGGAATACTGTAGACTCACCCAAGTTGACCTAATAAGCAAGCATCGACGACAACTTGACCCAATGCCAATGTACCTATGAAGGTTTCCTCAATTGATCAGTCTATGAAAACCTACTTAGTTGACTTACCTACTAAAGCCCACTAAAATTTATAAGGATCATTCACAAGTCTCATATTAGATTATTGACGTCGTCTATGAGAACATTCAACATGAGATATTAAGATGGAAGACATGAGAAGAAATCAAGAAGATCAAGGATCAATATTGAAGGAGGGGGTCATAATGTGTTCTAGGACTCGAGGTCTCCTACTCGGATGGTGGAGAACCATAGTAGGATAGTAATAATTGCAGTGGACGAGTGCAAATGTGAACAAGCATAATAGATATTGATATGAATGGATGCGAACAGGAATAAATGCGCAAGGAAGGCGATTAGTGTGTGGCGAAGCTTCCGATTGCTTGTTCCCAAATTTATATAAAAGGGTACGTATGTGGGTTGGAGAAAGGAGGTTCGATTACTAAAAAAATTATTACTTCATCTTTGTTCTTTTCTACTATTTCATTTTCTCTCACAAAGTTTTACTTAAATGTTAGAGGAGTTTTGCCATAGTCCCCCCTTAGCTCTCTCTTATTAAGAGCATTGAAAACACAATCAAAGTCCCACATTTGTAATACATGAAAAAGATACGTGCTTATAAGATGAAAAAATATCTTCACTAGTATAAGACTTTTTGAGTAAAACTCAAAAATAAAATCATGAGGGCTTAGGTCCAAAGTAGATAGTATTATACAATTGTAGAGATATATGAATCTTATAGGTACTAATAATTGATAACGAAGGAAGTGAGACTCCCATATCTAGATCAAAAGAACCAAACACCAGACAAGAAGTCCAATTGGGTCAGGAGGACTAGATAATTGGTAAGAAGTCTAGTTGGGTCTAAAGGATCGGACAACTGGTAGGAAGTCCAACTGGGTCAGAAGGATTAAACAGTTAGTAAGAAGACCTGGTGGGTTGAGAATCAAACATCAAGTAGAGGAATTCCTTCGAGGAAGGATAAACTTGATGGAGGTTCAATATGGTCCTTTTTTTAGGGAGAGATTGTTGAAAGTATTAGAAATACAATCAAAATCTCACATTGATAAGACATAGAAAAAATCATGTACTTATAAGATGAAAAGATATCTCCATTGATATGAGACCTTTTAGGTATAACCTAAAAATAAAATAATGATGACTTAGATCCAAAGTGGACAATATCATACCATTGTAGAGATATATGAATTTTATAGGTACCAACACCTCTTAACTCTCCCTATTATTTGCAACTAACTCAATTGCTCATCCAAGGTATGGTGAGGACTTTTTCTTTTTCTCCTGTCAAATTGAAATACCGTCGACCATGCACTAGACCCCTTGGAATGGAATTCCGAGGCTAAAGTG
Source organism: Alpinia galanga (assembly GCA_037177395.1). Taxonomy (NCBI): domain Eukaryota; kingdom Viridiplantae; phylum Streptophyta; class Magnoliopsida; order Zingiberales; family Zingiberaceae; genus Alpinia; species Alpinia galanga. The sequence goes on along the minus strand of JBAMHZ010195081.1, from coordinate 2,045 downwards.
GTTGGGGAGAGAAGTGTCCAAGTATTGGAGGAGAATTGCTTGCTGAGGAAGCCTAGGGTCTATGTAAAGAGGCTCCCTGCTCATGCGTTGGGGCTATTCTACGTTTTCCATTAGGTATATGATCACTTTAACTAGGCATGCAATAGGCTTGCCAAAGAGATTAGTTGGATAGTGTAGCACCACCAATAAACCAAAGTCTCAATGGTAGACGGGATGACTAACCCTCGGTCAAGCAGCCTCGCTTAGCTGAGTCAAGGGCTTGGGTGAGGCACCAAAGGGCAAGCGATTCAGCTTGACAATCTCAGGAACCACCTTGAGGGAGTCAGGAGGTTCGAAGGAGGACTCTAAACAACAACCTTCCTCATCGAGGGACTATCAATATCATATCGAGAGGAGATACGAACCAGGACTCCAACATGGTAAGACAGGCCCATAGTCGCTGGTTAGAAAGCTTTATAGTAGGTACTAGGTGTGGGCCAGCGGAGGACCCCTTCATTACTTTTGAACTAGTTGACCTGGAGGGCATGACTATCCCTTATAACGATGCATTGGTAGTACATGATACCATAGTCAATTATAATGTGGCTCGATTGTTCATTGACTTAGAAAGTTCAGTTAGTATCATTTTCAAGGAAGCCTTTGACCAAATGCAAGTAGACTCAATCAGTTCTACTCTATTTCTACATCTTTGTGCAGTTTTGTAGGGCATGAGTTTAGACTTCTGGGATAAATCAACTCCCCATTGTCCTTAAGAGAGGAGCCCTTGAGAAAAAAATCTTTTTTTTTACGATAGTAGAGGCTGCTTTTGTCATAGCCCAAGGGTGTCATTTCGGTACCCCTACTTGGTGATAGTGTATAAATAAAGAAACCTAAAAACCATATGATCCCAAAGAATTCAATAAATTATATATATTCATGAAAATATATTTTTCTACAAAGGCTACAAAATCATACAAATAAAAGATCGATGAAACAAAATGAAATATATCGAAGCAGAATCCAAATCGGGAATCAACAGGTTGAGATCTTTGAGCAACTCTATGTACAACAAAATCAACTAAAAAATTAAAAGAATACTAGTACCCACAAAACTGGAGGTCAAAGAAAACAGATAGTAAGCATAATTTATTTAGTGGATAATAAGAAAAATGTACATGAATTTATTTTTATTTAAGAGGCTAAAGGAGTTAGTAATTTACAATTCCTTCTTACTTATGTTTTAAGTCCTTTAACTTGTTCCAATTATATATATATTAATCATCATTGTGTGAATCTGATAAGTTAACTACAATACGATAAATCAACTAAAATTTGATACATCATCTAAAATCTAATAAATCCACTAAATAGTGAATCATTTGAGCCGGTATCCTCAGAGTGTATATAATGTCATCTGACTATGGGCTAAAATGTTGGGTTGTTGATTGCCGCTAGAGGGGGTGAATAACATTTTTCCTAAATATATTGTCATTCACTTGATTGATTGCGTTCGTGTCTACAATACTTGTTAGGTGCAGTGAAATATATATAAAAGCGATAACAAGAAAGACAAGCATACGCTAATAATAGGATATAACATGGTTCGGAGCTCTAGCTCCTACTTCACCGTGATTTATAAGGTGAATTACTTAAACAACCAAGGCTTCACTACCTTGCCTCCTTTTGACTCAAATCAAGGTGGAACAACCTTTTATAATAGTTGCAAGGTACAAGAATGAATACAAAAACATTATAGTAAATGAATGCAAGTAAAGAAAAACTTTATAAGAGAATGATCACTTTGCTTAAGGGCTTATAGCTTTCGGTTGTTTGGATAATCTTGAGGTCTGAAATGCAATAACAATTCTCCTCTAAGTTCTCTAAGAACCAACATCTTCAACCTTCTTCCGAGCTCTACTTAAGTAGAGTCTTTAAGGCTAAAATCTCCGCCACCAGTCGACTGGGGTCGTATCCGTTAAGAGACAACGACTCTCCAACGGCTCTATCCACATTGGATAAGTGGGACCAACTGACTAGTGTCCATCACCAGTCGACTGGTAGTCTCC
>JBAMHZ010194970.1:0-14528 GCA_037177395.1 Alpinia galanga | reverse complement strand
ATATGAGTATTTTTATTTCAAAGGGTAAAAATTAAAGGATAATTTTGGAAAAAAAAATTTATAACTCTGGGAATCAATGAAAACTAAGCTTCTCAGAGGTTTTCTAATTCTCCCATCCGTAACCCTTTTACTGACGTGGCATGACGTGTCAGACATCTTTCATTACTTGGTAATCGTTCAAATTCTGAATCAAATGAGATTTTTGTTGATAACTTTAGATGGATAATCAAGGTTATTAATAATCACCCCGAACCAAATATATCCTAATAGTATTTTGCATAAGAGGACATTCATACTCAACAATGCTCCTATGATGTTTAACTTAAAAAATAAAAAAGATGAAGAAAAAAATAAAATATTAAATATAGTTAGTATAAAAATTATATTAGAGAGCTTCCTTTTACCTCAGGTAATCCTAGTAGATTTGTCTATAAAAACCTGCCAAACATTTTGCGATTTTGATCCTAAGTTAGATAACTCAGGTTCAATAGCTCGACTAAGAAATTTGCTAAGACCTAGACTTTAATAGTGGTCCTCGATTAGTATTGGATAGCATACTCACTCAACTCCATCGTCCACTTCGCCAACCGCCCTGAAAAGTCATATTTTGTCAATATTCATTCTAGCTCACTGTTAGTTAATACGATTACCAGATGTGCCAAGAAAAATGGTCATAATTTTTGCAGTATAAGAATCAAAGTGTATGCCAACTTTTCTAGCTTGGAGTATCAAAGCTCTACCCCTTTCAAAATATGATTGGTGTAATATGTAGACTGCTATTGAAAGCCCTCATGTTTGAGTAGTATTAAGCTAAATGCCCCTTCCGACATGGCCAAATATACCAGAGGGTCTCACCTATATTAGGCTTAGCTAGGATAGAGAGGTCGGTTACATTTCTTTAAGTTTTGAAATGTCTACTCACATTGCTCATCTCATTGAAATCGAATCACCTTCCTGAGTATTCTGAAGAAGGGTAGACCCCTGTCAGTGAACCAAGAAATGAACTAAGACAAGGCTACAATTCTTCCAACTAACCTTTCCATCGCCCTTCAAGTATTGAGTGACTGCATGTTTTACAATGCTTGTTATACCTTCTCAGCGTCGCAAATGTCTCTTCTAACTCTGGAATTAGATTAGCTATTAGTCGGAATTTAATCAAACTATCATCCATATATACTTCTACAATTCTTCTCCTTTGATTAGTGAAGATTCGGTCCATAAGCCTTTGATAAGTAGCTTCCACATTCTTCAATCCAAAATGTGAGAACCTGGCATTGCTAGAGGAGGTGAATAGTGAATTAACTCGATCGTGATTGCTTACTCATGTTCATATTGGTCTACAAATAAAAGACAAACAAAAACAAGAGGATAAGTATAACACCTGAATTTTATATGATTCAAAATCTTTGTTCCTACTCTACGGCCTAGCTCTTAGCAATATCACACTATCTTCTCTCCTTATTAGAAACCTTCCGGAGGTAGAGAAACCTCTTATAATCTGTCTTACAAGAGATGCAACCAAATACAAGTGTAAAGAAGATAAATGAAATACAAATACAAAGAATACTTTACACAAAAATCTTTCTTGATCGTTATTTGGTTACATTGGAAAGCCTCTTGAAGGTCTGGAATGTAATAGTAAATCCTCTTTAAAGCCATCAAGAACCAGTTTTTCAAATCTTCACCAAGCTCCCTTTTTATAGGCTACCATCGGACTGATTTCTACCTATCAGTCGGCTGACCTTACCCCCAATCGACTAGTCACTCAACTGTTTGCTCACAATGGCATAAACCATGTTAGATTTTAGTTCATAAGTTGATTGCTCTCAGCCATCAGTCGACTGCTAACCCATCAGTCGAACTGGCCAGTCAATTTAGAGCACTTCTGTTTGCCCTTCGCTATAGCCAGTCAGCTGCTTCACCATAACAGTCAACTGTTGAATCATAAGCTTCCCGAGCATAACTTTCTCATCCCAAGTATTGGCTTTCGAGTGCTTCCTGAGCACCCTAAACCAGTCGACTAATCAAACTCAGTTGATTGGCCAAGCACGAACCTCCATTCCTCATCCCAAGCACTGACTTCTCTATTTCCGCTGCTCACTAACGAATTTATAAATAAGCATGATCGCATCGAAGCAAACGATACCGAAAGATGCACGGAATGCCTTGAGACATACCATGGAGACTTACTCTTAAGTTACTAGGTTCTTCTTTATATGCAATTATATCAACAGGATAATAGAATCACTAGCTTCTAGATGTTCAAAGTTCAGGTTTAAGCCTCTTCATAAGGATATCATGAGTAGTCGTATCTTGTACATTACTAGTGAAGAAGGCTTGACTCTTGATTCTGAGGTATTTCTGTATTGAGCTTAATCTCTCAAGGGGATCTTCGCCATGCTATCACATACCTGTTGAGTGCAGCACAATTGTTTGGGTCGTCCATTTCTGCCAAAGACCTAATTTGTGTTTCAGGGCATTCCAGTATGGGAGAGTGCTACCTTGTTTTCCTCGATGTTTGGAGGTTTATGTTATTTTGGAAACCAGCGATTTGTTAGAGCAATCAATGGGTTTCTTATGTTTGGCATCACTGAGTCTTTTGCATCGCTTGTGGATGTGGCAGATAGATGGACTTTTTCTAGAGGCTTTTGTATATTTTTTGGGGGCTCAGGGGCTATAGAGGGGAGAATTCTTCTTCTTTTCTCTATTAGTTTTTATTGCACTAAATGCTTTTTCTTCTCTGCAATTATATATATTATTCTTACATTGTCTTTTCTCTTATCGCCTTATATGACTTAAGCGTCAGAGGGCCGTAGCCGGGGATCCGACGGCAGTTGTTTGACGTGTGTTGATTTTGACAGGGATTTACTGTTGCGGCCGGAGAGAACTTATTCTCAATCATTCTAGAGGATCACCAAATCTGAGCCGCATCACAAAGTTAAAATAACAGAGTCAGATTTGGCATGTCAAAGAAGATTCTCCTTTTCTATTGATTCCTATGGGTTGGACTAAAAAATATATATAAACAAACTTATTTAGGTATTAATTCCAGAGGTCAATGTAAAAAGAATCCTCAACCCCATAACTTGAGTAAGATCCAGTTTATCTAAATGTATCTTGCTGGAATTCAATAAAATTTTTTTTTAATACCGTTTCCATTGTTTTGATGCTTTGTTGCCTCAGGTGGAGGTTTGTGTATGCTATAATTTTTAAAATGACCTAAAAGTAGTGAGTGAATGACTTGTTCATTATCTCATGATCCATGCCTAACAAGGTAGATTTTGAACCCAATAGAGCAAAATCTTTAGCTTTGCAGTTGATTGTTTAATGAATAGATAACATTCTAAAATATCTCATATTTGGTAGGGTGCTATCAGTAAAAATGTGCAACATCCCTTGTGCTATGATCAAATGGAACATCTACAACATGAACTATCAAGAATAGAAACCCAATTTTCTTCTTCTAGCATTCTTACATGATTTGAAATCTCATACCGTACCAAGTGAAACGGTTAATACGTATTGTTTCAATAAATTATTGAAATTTAATACTACTTGCCCATTTTCTTATGTCAATCATGTCAATGAGTATCTTTCATGCTAATGTTAAATACCCCTTGGCATGGTAAAACACAAGTCTCTATGAATTGAAATAATATTGTTATTTTATAGTTTGTCTCCATACAAAATAGTACCATCACAGATGGAAAACAAAGTTTGAACTTGAGAACATAGTTGATTTGTCTTCTTCTTTTTTATTTATCTTCCTTCTTCCACTTTTAATTTTCCACCGGCACCATGCATTAGAATGTTTGCATGATATTAAGACAGATTCGTTCTAGATAAAGACCAAAAGTTCGACACGATTCAAGATTTTGAACCTTGCATCCTTATTTACATCCGTCCACTGATATTTGACTAGGGTGCCTTCTAAGGTTCCAATTTTCTTCCTAATTGTAGCACCTAAAATTCAAATTCTTGTCTATACTATCATTAGATGGGGACTATATTATCAACCACTAATTCCCGGCGTTGCAGGAATTAGAAGTTTGTAGTTTGTGGTGGATTCCTGTTGACTTCCTTACATTCTGACCTGATTGATCTAGATTGAACTCCACTGAGCTCATAAAATATGGCGCACACATGATCAAGAAGCCATTTATTACCTTGTTATCAAATAGCCCTTATTTTATTTTATTTTTTCACATTTTCTATTCAACTCTTCTTGCATCACTGACGTACTTCCTTTCTGCAGATGTAGATACAGAGGTATTTGCTGAGGATGCTGTAAGCTATAATTCTGTGATTAACAATTATTGGTCACTTCTCTCACCATTGATATTCTCAGAACATCCAAATCGACTAAGTGATGAGGACCCACCCCCACCTTTCAATATGATTGGGAATTTCTTATATATGAATGCTCATTTTGGTGGTTTTAATGTTTCTTTATTGGAGATTCTGGAAAATCTGTATGGCTGATGAATGTTGTGCCCACAGTTGCTCCCAACTATCTTCCTCTCATTTTTGACAGGTGATTTATCAGGGTTCAGCATGACTGGTAAGCTATCAAATTCTTTGGACTTCAGCCATAGTGGTTAGTTGTGCAGACTGCAACCACCTCACACTCATCCTGTAGCTTTTGTATTGAGTTTCTGGAAACATGCAAACACGACTTTCAGTTTTTGAGTACATGCCGCTGTAATTGTTATTGTCTATTCATTCAAAAATTAGTATTTAACATGCACAGCCACAACAATCCATATCTATTATTTTCTTAGCGATTGCTCACTGATTTAAAACTTACAGAATGTGTTTCTTTCCAGAACACAATTTTAAGTGATGGCTTAAATACTTTTAGCATTTTGACTTTGGAGGGCCATTTTTAAATTTTGTGATCAGTTGACTTATTATGTGACTCATACTCTTTGTAACCTTTTGAACCTAGTGCTGATTTCATGGAACTGCATCTTCTGTTTCTGGAACGAGGGTCCATTGAAATTCATTTACGCCACAAACTAGTTCTTACACCAATCAATTTATAATTGGTTTCAAAGCTTGTAATACAATATCACAGGCTTGTATACTTTATGTTCCTTACATCTTGCTTTCTGTCCACCATATTCGCTGAGAGATGTTTTATCAATAATAACCTTTTGGACCCTTGACAATTGCAATTGTCTTTCTTTGTAAGGTGTCAAGCATTTCCAACATATCCAAGAACTTATGATATGATCCATGCAGAAGGATTGCTGTCAATGGAAACCCAGAGACGTAGATGCTCGATGCTTAACATATTATCAGAGATTGATTGCATTTTACAGTCTGAGGTATGTCACTGCTTCCTCCTTAAATGCTATTTAGCTATGTTGGTCTATCAAAAAATTGACCAAGTATGCAATATCTTCAATATGAATTTACACATTGAAATGCATCAAGGCGAAACAGTCAAAAATATATGCATTATACATTAGGAGATCAGGGACTTTTGGCACGATATCTTCATACGTAATTGTGTTTCGCCATCGAGCATGAAATTCAACAGTGATGACCTGATAATAAATGAACTTCACATTATAAGTTTGGCCATTATAAATATATCTCTAATTTCTTCTTGATATTAGCACAATTACCAACTCTTTTAGCACTCATTAAGATGCTGATAATGTGGTGATTAATTAACAACCACTAAGGGAAGCAGAACCTGTAGGATTAATTAACAACTCTGAGTTCTAAGAGCTCTCTAAATTCACTTTGACCGAACTTGGTTGACTTTGATCGACCTGACCAACCACACATTCTCAACTCATGTGAGCTCAGCTAAATTTCGGTCCTCCTTCAACCAACTTTCGAAACTGAGGTCCAAGCATACCTTGAGGTTGAAGTGGACCTCCCTCTATATTTATTGTGGTTGCTGACTAAAAGAATCACAAGTAGATCAACTTCCTTTTACTAGGTTAATCATGTAAATATTTTCTTTAAAGACTGAACAAACTCCAGTCACGAGTTAAACTGATTCAACAAGAAGCTAATGAGCACACATTAGAAGCCTTGACAGTGAATTTGTGGCAAAATCAGAAATAGAATTGTTGCAACGACAAAGTAATGAAGCAAGTGACAAGAAACCAAATCCTCAACAATGAAACTTACAAAGCTCAATCCATATAAAATTCAAGCTTCTTGTTGCTCATTGCTGTTATTGTTTATGCATCTACCAATCTAGTCAGCCTATACAAATTGTGTTGAGGAGGTTCCATAATGTGCGTGCAGCTGCAACTCTCGTCGAAGCTGCTAGAACTTTGATAGTGCAACTGAGACGGGATGCTTGAGCTTGATAGCATTGGCAAGGAGAAACTCTTGGTCTCTCAAAATCCATTCTTAAAGTTTACAAGAGCCTGAGCCTGGAAACTAACATTCCCTCAAAAGGAAGTCAAAAGCTCAGCCATGGAAAATAGCTCAGATTCTTTGAGGAACATGATTCTTGTATTCCTTTGGAGCCACAAAATCTCCCTGGGATCATAGTCTACAAGGCGAAGAGAAGATAATAAGATAGTTCAGGTGTTACAGTGATGTTGTTTAGAAATTAAAACATTTTGATAATGTTAAAACAGATGCAACAAGGAAGAGTATATTGTAGACTACATTCCTTTCTTAATGGGCATAAATTGTCAAAAGGGCATTCCTTTTTCCAAAAAAAAAAAAAAAAAACAAAACAAAATAAAAGGACATCCCATTATATTGTTTAATATAATAGTAGTCTTATGTATAATAATTTTGATTAGAATAAAATAATTATTTTTTTATATTATAGTAGCTACAGAATAATTGTAAACTAAAATAAATGTTCAAAATAATTATAGAATAAGGATATTTTATATATAAAATATATGATTAGATGTCCTTTTGATTTTTTTTTTTAAATGTCCTTCATGACTATTCACATAATTTGGAGCTCCCTTTGGATTTTTATCCTTTTTTTTAATTCTATTCTTTTTACGAAACTCTGTGTATATTTTTTTTATTAATATCGGATATTTAAAATTTTAAATTGACTAATCCTTAAAATGATTGATTCAGCCTCACGAAAGTTTTGTATCTACCACTAAATTAAATTCAAAAAGTGTTCATAGTCTAACAATGAAATTTGACCATTACAATTACGTTGTCTTAATAAGATCATCTAATTAACGTCGAAATCATACTCTGTTTGTGAATACAAACTCCTAAGCCTTGTGTCAATTTAAGGCTATCAAATATAAGTTTTTTTTTTATATTTATCATCAAATATGTCTCCGTAAATGATCAAATTATATCTATCTATATTTGCACAATGAAATTCAGTAAAATGAGAATTGTCTATCAAGAGATCCATATTTGAAAGTCGTTGTGTTGATAACAAATCGTTGTCCAAAAGACGAGGGTGCTTCCGAAAGTTAGGCATGATGGAGAGCTAAGTTTACACTATTTTATTTAAAGAATGATAAAAATTAAAGAACTATTAATTGTTTTTTCATTTAAATTATTGTACTAAATTTGGTCTGTTAAATTAATCAATTAACCCTAAATCAAATATTTTATCTTTTGAAAAATAAATGGACTAAAATAGTAAGATTTTAATGTTAGATAGTCTTTTAGAAATAGTACGATTGCATAATCTGATCTGGACCCTTAAGGCTACAAGCACTTCATGATTTACTTAGGCGATTGGTAGAGATTTACTGGAGTTCCAATTTTTTCCACCTCAACCATTGAAAGGGCAACTTTGTAAGGCCATAGATAGAGTTGGACTGACTACCCCTAAAAATTAGTCCGAAAATTTTAACATTCCGTTGCTAGTAAAAAAAAAATGGACGAAATTGATATTTTTTTCCGATAAAATTTAGCGGCCAAAATATAAAAACGTTTGGGCATGCCGGTCTATTTCCGTCAAGTCCTCAAACGACTGCGTGGACCAAAGCCAGGACTAGAACGAGGGAGTATCCCCTGCATCATCCAGAACAGGCAACTCAATATTCGTGGTGGATCACCGAAAGCATGGCCAGCTAGCCTCCTTCTATTCGTTCTTATCCAATGAAATCCGTGTCCCCTGTCCTGATCCTTAGACCCGAGCGAAAAGCCTCCAACCTCATTTTCGTCCCCACCCTCCTCTCCGCCCCATCGCTGGTTTCCGCTTCATATTGAACGTCCGATCAGTAACTAACGGTAGAGATCACTTATACGGAAAACATCTCCTTCTTCTCCCTTATTTACTCTGCTTCCATCCGCATCATCAACGTTGCCAAGAAAAGAGGACCAAAATAAAAAAAAATCCTTTATAAATCTGCCGTCGGCCGTGGTCTCGGAGCTGAATACGCCGGCACCACCGACGTCGCCTCGTCCTCTGCCGCTTCTCTCGCCTCCCCTCGACCTAGGGCTTCCTCTCCCGTTCTCTTGTCCGGATCTTCATATTTGCGGGAGTTGGAACCGGATCATGGAGGGGACCGGGAAGCAGACTCAGGCTCTGTCCGCTGCTCTTCTTTTCTTGGCCGCTTTCGTCGTCCTGGGGACGGGATCGCCTGCTTGCCCCGTGCCCTCGGTTGGGGACTCGATCTTGGGTCGTCCGGCCTCGGATTTGGATCCGACGATGATGCGTGCTAACTACCGGATCGGCGTCGTTGAGGTGCGGAAATATCCCCTTTTTTACATAAATTTATTATCGCGCGTTTATTTTTTTTCCACCTCGAATTCTCGTCTTATTTGATTGGATTTCCTGAGAAAACATGCCCCATCTGGAATATTGTTTTAGGTATCGGAAAAAGATATGATCCTGAAATAAATTAGGGATTTTCTTTTGTCGCACTACAGATTTGATAGCACGCCAAGCTTTTGAGAATCCAACAAACTTTTGGTTTTATGAAGTTTAAATTTTGCAATACCTGCATCAGTTAACCCATATGCAATGAACGTAACAGTAGATGCTTTAATGAAAATAAAACTAGCATTTATGCCTAATATCTATGATAGATGTTCGTACTTATGAAAACATTATGTATTTCATCAAGACTTCATGTATCAGTCCGTACCAAATATTTGGGCAGAAGTCCATATGGTACGGTTGTATCATTTGGCCCCAATGATGAAAGAGAAAAGACGAGAGGAAAGAGGGAGAGATTGGTGCCGATGAACAAAGAAAAGGCAAGAGGGGAATACAGGGAGAAAACACGTAAATGAGAGATGAGGAGATAGGAGGGAAAAGAGCTGAAACATAATCCTAGTTTTGACCAGCCTATCTACTGCTTCCAGTCTGCAGTTAAATATCATCCTTACCTCATGCAATGGTCTGGTAGTTGAAACTCAAGGAATCAATTTGTTCCCAGCCAGCCCAACTCCTGTCAAACTGTGTCAAACACAACTTGGGATACTATAACCCGAGCCCAGCATGGGCCCAAGGAAATACTTTTTTTTTTAAAAAAAAAAATCTGTAGAATTGCAATAAAGAAAATATTTTGGCTTCACTCAGCTTTTGGGCCTACCACACTATAGAATGTCTACATACCTTCCATTCAAAGGATAATTTCTTACATTTTTCTAGTAATTGGGGTGGTCTCATTTCTTCATTAGTGATTGATGTCTAATATCCTCCTTTGCCTTTAAATGTTTTTCTACATCTAAGCGATCAATGAGTTAGATTCGCATCTCCTCATTCAGTCAATTCCTTTTCTCATCCGACACTATTGCCGAACCAAGAAAAATCAGTATATGTTCCACAAAACAGGATAAATTGCAAGCTTTCTTTTCTACCAATCTAAAACATTTAACATTCATACATAATGTTACCTGATTTCTTATTTATATTAGAAGCGTAATAAAAATTTAACTATTTACTTCTTAATTTTAATTACTGGGTCTCCGCTATGTTGACTTGGAAGATTACAGTTCAATGACCTAAGCATAGATGAGAGGTTATAAGAGTGATAACAAGTTGATGGTGCAACCTAAGTATAGACAAGAGGCTATAAGAGTCATAAGAAGTTGATGGTGTTGTAAATCTTAAACCTACTTAAATATTATCATACTTCTCATAGTATAAAATCACATTCTACTCAAATGATATTTTTTAGTTGATTGCTAAGAATTTACATATTCTCATAATATTCAAATATATATTACAACATCCATTCTATTTTATTCTGAATCTAAAACTACAGCTGCACAAAATGAATCACATGACTGAAATATCACACTCTAATATATATATCCAGTTTTGTTCCTATGGTGGTAATTATCTCTGCTAAGTTATTATCATTTTATATTCATTAAACAAAGTACTAATATTACTAAACACTGTAATAATAAAAGAGAAGTGGGACACTAAACAATAGAAATATTATTATTAACAGAATAAAATAATTCTAAAACATTGCAAACTTTAGTAGCACTAATTGAATTCATTGATATTATTTTGAGGTAATCTATCGCATATTAGTTTTAAAAAGTTCAATTCTAACCATTTAGTATTAAATTTTAGCAAGTAAAATTATAAACTATACCTTGCAAAGAAGAGTGAACAATGTAGATGAGAGTTTGGGATGAAATTAGTGGTTAAGTGTTGATGGTAAAACAAAGAAAAATAACAAGAGAGCAAGAGAAGATTAGGGGAAAATATTGTGAGAGAATGACATTGAGTCTTTAAGACTTGATAGTTTAAGATGAAGATGAATGCATTTAGATGAGAGATGAGTTGAGGTGGAAGAGTATTTATAGAGAATTTTTTGTGATATTTTTAATAGATTTTTTTTATTTTTATTTACAACCAAGTGATTGTTACAACCTTGTGTTTTTAATGATTTTGGCTTTGGCCATTTATAAGGTTATTGGGGAAGTTGAATGAGAAAATTTAGAAAGAAATATGGGTGTGACCATGCCCAACGCATGGGATTGCACGTTGTTGCATGGCATGTGCCCAGATGTACATAGTGATGGGCATATTTGACCTAATCTGCCGGTCCATGCTAGGTTGAGCTGACTTGTGCGCAGGCTAACATGTTTGATACTACTAATAGAAGCTATGCTATTTGTGAGCATAAGCTATAAACTTTTTCATTTGATTAATGCCAAGTGGAAAAAAAAATCTTGTTTTCAATACAATTGATGTTAGGATTTTTGTTTTAAATACTCCAAGATGAACATGTGCACTTATTAGTAAAGTTTGATAAAAAAATATCAATATTCTCGAGCAATTTAGTGTAGTTTTAATAGCTAAAAAATTGAAAAAAGAGAGATTGAAATATGGTATAATAAAAAATAGATTGATACCAACTCCTTTTAAAGCATGGAATTAAAACTCTGTAGTATAAATAATTCATTTATTATTTTATTAATTTAGTATAAGTAGTCACGTAATCTCTTTTGGAGCATGGAGCCAAATATCTATAGTATAAATAAATCCTTCGTTGATTTATTGGTTAGATATAAGTAGTTCCGCTTTAATTTTTTTAAATTTCACAGGCACATATTCTTTCTTGTTAACTTATTATCAACAAGTGTCAATAAAAACAATCTAACATAGACAAAAACACTATGAAATATCAAAAGGGAAAACAACATAAAAGCAAGTTGCAAGTAACAAGAGTGAAACAATTTCAAAATGAAGCTCTTTTTGAAGGACACTTCCAGTATCTACTTTCATCAATTTAATCATACACAAGGTTCGTGTGATGAAACAATTAGAAAGCACCCACCTCGATAAAGAAATCCACATCCCTACCAATCAACCCAAAATACCTTTATATTCTTCTAACAACTGACTATGCAAGATATAAACAAGTATAGTTGTTAATTATGATTCTATACCGGAAATCAATCATCACGACAGAGACACTTACCTTACACCTGATCAACATCAAAAGGGATGATTAGTAGATTCCCAAGCTTTACAAGCATGCATTATAACATCCTATCAAGGATAGCCATAACACATTATAACATAAACTATAATATTGAACAAAGTTTTTCAATTGAAATTTGCTCTACTTACATTCATAACAAGGCTACAAAAGGGAAATAGAAGGGGACTGGGAACTCTGATTACTCACGTTTGGAACACGACACTAAGTGGTTGTTGCCACTCAAAAGAGTTGAAGAGAAAGGTTTGATTGTTGTTGCTCATAAGAAGAGCAACTATTGCTTAGAAGAGTAATGTGCTTCTGTTGCTAAAGCACTTTTGAAGATGCATTGTGTACGACAATGGAGATGGATCAATGAGGTCATAAGAAAGGGGTAGCTGTTGTTGCAAGTTCTCTAAAAGGTGGTAGTAGGGCTCATAGTCATTACCAATTGTTGCCGATGAACGACTGCTGTGATGATTCACAAGTGAAGTGATGGTGTACTCACTGAAAGAGAGACTCTCTGCGCAGGGACGGTGACTGCATGTAATGACTTTGTCAACAACATTTAACCATGACAAATGACTAACAAAGGCATGCCGATAAGCATAATAGGGAAAGGCTAAGCTCCTCATGCATATGAATAATCTCAAAAACTCTAGACCAAGTGAACCCAAGAAAACGACTAAAATAGACCCAAATTGTGTGGCTTGATTCAACTATATTTCATCCAAATTGAGTCCAAATCGATACCCGTTCTAACTAAGGAGGGATGTAAATGGATCAATTTGATCCAATTAGTATAAAAATATTGATATAAAGTTTGAGCTATAAAAATTTGATTTTCAAATTCGATTCAAATTTTGAAAATACAAATAATTTTAGCTCGAGCTCAATTTGGAATGAAATTTGAGCTTGAGTTGAGCTCAGGTTGTTCGAATCTTGATTCAAGTAGAATCAAATTTTAACTATAGCTCAAATGACTCAAATTCGAGTTCAATTAGAGATGTTCGAACCTTAATTTGAGTATATTCAAAACAAAGTTGTGTACTGCAAATTAAAATATATTTTCTGTCTAATATAATAAATATATTAAATATATAAACATAGTAAATAAAAGCTTTCGACCGGCTCGTGAACAATAACAACAATCAAGGTTTATCCCATTAGATGAGATCGGCTATATGGATTCTTTTATGTCATTGGGCTTTATCTCCTACTATATTATCATCTATACATAAATAAATTTTATTTTGTTTTATTGTTACTAACTAAGTCTTTTTTGGTCTTCCTCTTTCTCGTTTGATGTGTGTATTTATCATAGTTCTACATCGTCTAATTGGAACATTTATTTGCCGTTTAAGTACATGTTCGTGAAAGGGAGCCTAGCGCAATGGTAAAGTTGCTGCTTTGTGATCCAGAGGTCACGGGTTCAAATCCTAGAAACAGCCTCTTGCAAAAAAAAACAAGGTAAGGCTGCATACAATGGATCCTTCCCCGAGACCCTGCACGGCGGGAGCTTCGTGCACCGGGCTGCCCTCTTTAAGTACATGTTCATACCACCTTAAATGTGTCTCTCGTAGTTTTCTTTCAATAGATGCAATTTTAACTCTCTCTAATGCTCTCATTTTTTATTCCGTCCATCCTCATGTGTCCACACATCCATCTTTAACATTCTCATTTTTGTAACTCTCATCTTCTGCTTATGTGCTTAAGTCATAGTCTAACATTCAACGTCATATAATATAGTAGGTTTAACTGTCATTTTGCAGAACTTCCCTTTAATTTTAGAGGTACTTTATGATCACATAAAACACCCAACACTCTCTTCTACTTTAATCATCCTGCTTATTTTCTATGCAAGACATCTCTCTCAATCTCTTCATCGTCTTGCAAAAATGATTCTAAATACTTAAAGCTCTCAATTTTAGACAATTTGTTATCACCTATCTGAATATTTGTCTCATTACGTCTAATATTCTAAACTTAAATTTCATATATTCTCTCTTTACTAAGCTTAAAACCTTTCACTATTATTTTCTATCAAAATTCTAGTTTAACATTTACTCTTTCACATGTCTCATCAACCAAAATAATATCATTTGCAAATAACATGCAATATGTTGTTGTGTTTTAAATGTCCTTAGTGAGTTCGTTCATGATTAGTGTAAAAAGATAGGAACATAGAACTGATATTTAATGTAACCCTATCTTTATTGAAAATGCTTTAGTTAATCCGTTTGAAGTCTTCACTCTCGTTGTTACTTTCTCGTATATATATCCTTAATTAGTTCAATATATACTACGCTAACACCTCTTTTTTTTATAATTCTCCATATAATTTCTTTTGAAACTCTATTATAAGTTTTTTCTAAGTCAATAAATATCATATGTAGATCTTGCTTTTGCTCTCAATATTTTTTAATTAGTTGCCTGAGAAGATGTATAGTGTTTATTATCGACTTTCCATGCAGAACCCAAATTGATTTTCGATAATTGTGGTCTCCTTTCTTAATCTTTTTTCTATTATTCTTTCTCAAAGTTTCATAGTATGACTCATTAGTTTAATACTCTTATAGTTTGCACAATTTATACGTCCCCTTATTTTTATATAAGGGAATTCGAGTACTTATCCTTTATTGATTAGATTTTTTTATTTTTAAT
>JBAMHZ010194860.1:0-14533 GCA_037177395.1 Alpinia galanga | reverse complement strand
GTATAAACCCCTAACTTTTGGAATATAATTTACCTTCTCAACTATTTCACATATATAAATATTAAACAGACATCATTTCAGAATTAGGGAGCCGAGCTATTCCCATATTACAATTTGTTGCTCTCATCCATACTTGACAATAACTTGAAACTGCATCGGTTTCTTCTGCTCAAAATCTAGAATGGTTAATATTTTGAAACCCATATTGAAAAGCATGGAAAGCTAGGGTCAACACAAATTTTCACAATGCTCATCCGAAAAAAAACAGAGAATAAATGAAATAAACAAATTTTAGAAAAAAAAAATAGGTATGACAAGCCAACATAATACTTGCTAAAAAAAAAAGAGGAAAATGATCCATAACAGAAACAAAAAATGATAAATAAAGATTTATCAAGAAGCACAACTCCTCAATTGACCTAGGTATCAATGTCTCAAGATAATTACTCAACGCTGAAACAAAATGAAGGCAAAAAGCCAAGGAAATTAGAGTTAGAAGACACAATAAAAGCAAATCAGCAGTTAATTAGATGTCGTTCTGCTCTCTCTCCATAAATAACATGGAGCACAAGCTTTGAATCAATATTGGAATGCAAAATTTGGAAGAATCAAGTCAAATAAATTTAAATCTCAATAAAAATTTTTAAAATATATATATATATAGAACTTCAAATGCAAATTCGTTAAAGAAATACTTCTGAACCTCATGCCTAAATGACTTCTGATGCCCCAACGAATAAAATCTGAGCAAAATTACAAACCCATGACATTCTGCAATGTTTGAATGTACTGAAGGTCACGTTCCAAACTCATGCCACAACTTCTCTTTTCCTTTTCAGGTTAACAAAAAATACTGTGTCCATGATATTGAAGCACTTTATAAGATTTGACGGCAGAATTAGTTAATGATTACTGATCAACATGTCGCATGAAATATGGATTACCTGGTCCATAGCTTATAAACCAAACAATACTGGAACGAATGAAACTTAATGGAAAGAAAAAGAAATTACCTTTGATGTAAGTGATGAACTCGTTATGTTGATAAAATTTGCCCCAGCCTCTGTTGCAAGTGCTTTTGCAAGAAGAGTTTTACCAGTTCCAGGAGGGCCAAAGAGAAGGACTCCCTTGCAAGGCTGAAAGTTTACCATTATAACTTGGCCATAAGTAAGACACTCAAAAATGACCATTTAACAGAAACAAAAATAAATAAATAAGAATAGTGACTTGATTACAAGGCCAAAAAAATGGTAAGACATGTTTGCTTTATGCAAATAAGAAGGAAATAGATAAATAGAGTACAGAAAACAAAGAAACATAATTTTGTCAGTGAAAGGAAATTACCCGTAAGAGATTGCCATGAGAAAAAAGTTCAGGTCTTCGCATAGGCAGCGACACAAGTTCATTCAATGTCCTCTTCACATCTTCAAGAGCACCAACATCATCAAACCTCACACCTATTTCATCTGGGGGAATTAATGCTGACACAAAATTTTTCTCAAATTCATCTTTGGTAATTGTCTGCAACATTTATATTTGTAGTGAAAACAAAATCATGTGCACAATATGAACCAATAAATACAATAAAAAATTTATTTGTTCTGGTTAAAGTACAGAGAAATAAAATGAACGGACAGTAGCATGTATACCACTAGACTCTGAGAGGTTTTTTTGAAAATTGACTCTTCGTCCTTTAATCTTGCAATTGCAATATCCAAACTACATCTCAAGGAGAAATATGTCAGATATAAAACATTAAAAAAAATCTGAAGAAAAATTAAATGAGAACCATAAACATAAGAATTAAGGGTTACCTTTCAGAAGGTATCATTAACCTATCACCTTTTACAGTGGGGAGAAGAGATGAGGATAGATAGTGACTCTTAGCCCAACCAATGACTTTCTCAGCTTCTAAGAATAATCAAAACTAAAAACTGAGTGTTGGAGAAAAATATAAGAAAAAATATCTATTAAGAAGCAAATTAGGTCAATCAATATGAAGCTAATACTTAGGTAATATCTTGATCCAATTCAAGTACAACATACATAATGTCAGAAAGTACCAATGACAGAACATACAGCATAAAAGTGCTACATGTTATTAGTGAGAAAAAGGGTCAAAAGCATACCCCCTCAATCCTACTTTTTATATTGTTCAAGGTTTAAAATTTCGACCCATATAGAGATTTCGGTCTGCGATCGAAACGATACGATTTCAATATAGTAACATTCCGTATCGATAAATTTCGATAATTTTTAAATATAAAATACATAAATTAAAAATGAAAATTTTAACTTAAGTATTAAAAATAAATAAAAAAATTATGGAAAAAATTATTTATAATAGTAAAATTAATTTAAATAGGATTAAAAAATAAAATAAATTTCAATAATAATAAATTTATTATTCATAATATATAAATTAATAAAATAATTTATGAAATATTTTTAAATTAATATGATAATTTTATTAAATTTTAATTGATCTAAGTATAGTTTAAACTATAGTTTGAGGAATTGATTATTAAGTATATAGTTTGAAATTGATTATTAAGATGAGGAGGCTGCCCGAGGACAAGACGACACGACAGCACGGCGGAATCGGGCAGATCGCGATCTTACACGGCGGCAACGATCGCAATCATGATCCTGCACGGCGGCAGCGATCGCGATTGCAATCCCACATGGCAGCAGCGATCACGATCACGATCCCGCACCATGGCAACGATCGCGAATCGCGCAATTTCGTCGTACCTATCCGAAGTGGTCGAGGAGCATCGTCACCGCAGCATTCCAGTACTGTCGCATCTCGCTTGCGTTCCGGTGTCGTTTCCTCGTCGGAACAAAAAAAATCACATGTTTCGGACAAAAAAGGTCGGTATTTAATACTGTTCATTTTACTATTCTTATTACTTTTTTTTTTAGAGAAAGAGAGAGAGATTCCAATCATCATGGCCTAATATAATGCAGGATCCCATTGAATTGTATTGGTATAGCCAATGAATGATATTGATCTCAGAAATATACATTATTTATAAGCAGCAAGGTACTTGTCTGCAAACAATCAGGGGCGACTAGACATAGAAGAAAACTAACACAACTATATACAGATGCATTTATAGTGGGATCTACTCTGTTAAATGTAAAATCAATGAGAAATAACTTTCGAGTAATAAAAGGGGGACAATGCCCACATCTCTTGCTAATTCGAAGTCTGAAGTGTTCATCTCTGCAGCAATGCTCAGAGCATTGGGTGGGTTTCCACTCTATCTTTATCACTTTCCTTTGTATTTTATATACTGTATTTTCCTTAGAGTCTAATTTAAGCAGGTAAACTCACTATACCATTGATCTGTTCGATGACATTAACATAGAATTATGTTTCCATTCAGGATATGATGACCAGAAAGGTGATCGACATAGGCATGAGTCAAGGTTCTACTAGATGTTTGCGCCTTCACCTTCATCTGCTCTTGTGACTGAATCATCTCCACTTCACATACATAGTTGTTTAGGTCATCCTAGTCTACCAAATTTATATAAGGTGGTTCCTAGTTTATCAAATTTTGATATCTTGATGTAGTTAATTAGAAAACATATCTGGGCTTCATTCCCTAACAATGCCATAAACATGTTTCTGCATGCTTTTCTTTGGTGCATATCTAATATTTGGCATCCAAAGTCGTGTCTACTCAAAACTTGATTTTTAACTATTTTATAACCTTTATTAATGGCTATTCTAGACTGACATGAGTTTTCTAAATGAACTTCCTTAACATAGAGGTTATCATTGAGGGAAAGATATTTCTATCATATAACAGAAATATGTGCTTCACATGCTTGAGAATGCAAAGATGCCAGCATTAAGTTAGTCGATAGTCTCATGCATCCTAATGTCACAGCGATGCCAGTATGGATGAGTTATTGTCTGACTCATGAAGGTACCAAAGATTAGTTGGAAAACTAAAGTACCTTGAGTCACCCAAATTTATCATCATGGTTATCAAAATTTTTATCGGTATCAATGTTGGATGTTCCAAAAAACTAAGTTATTTTGGATCAATGAGATTAACCAATACTAGAATTCGTGAAAAAATTAAATAAAGTGAAAATATATACAAAAAATAAAATAAAATAAGCTTGTTGCATGAAATAACAAAAGGAGTACAAAAAAAGATAAGAATGATACATTTTATGCTGGAAGGTTTAAAGTATCATTATATGTTCAATATTAGTTGGAATGATATAGTCAATATCCCACCATGGTTACCCTTGGCTGGCTTCAATACACATCGAAGCATGCTAAGACAAATTTTGAAGTGTTTTACTATTTTAATTCCTTAATCTTCTTTCACTTAGTTTGTCCATTACTAAAAATCAAATTATAGTGTTTAGATAGTCAATTGGTATAAAATTTATTAGAAGCAAAACATACAAAATATAACAAGCACCACAACTGTGTTGCCAATTTATAAAAAAAAATATAACTATTACTTACTTGGTAAGCGATGACTTTGTATCATCTAAATTAATTGAAATGGAAGAATATTGTTATCATATTGTTTAATTCATATACATATATAATATGTTATGTTAATTTGTTTAATGAGACAATGACGAGTAATTGCTAAAAGAAATATTGGAAGTAAAAAAGATTTAAGCTTAGTAGAATAAAGATATAATATACATAATTTAAGTTTAGTAGTAAACAAACCAAGACAATTGTTAAGATACGAGATGGTCAGTTAGTTGTAACTGAGAGCTTTAAGTATCTAGTATCGTTTTTGCAAAATGATGTAAGGGTTGATAGATATGTTTTGCATAGGATACAAGTAGAAAAATTGAAATAGAAGAGGGCCTCAAGCATTCTTTGTAATCGTGAGGTAGTTTAAAGTAAATGAAAGTCGCAAAGATGAGGATGTAAAAGTGGATATGTGGACATTCGAGGATATACAAAATAAGAAATAATAATATTAGAGAGAGAGTTTGTATTCTGCCTATTGAGAGAAAAGTCTGAGAGACATTTAAGATAGTAAAGGCATCTAGCTTAGAATAACTATAAATGCCCCAATTAGGCAGTGAGGCAATGTGAGAGTATGACAAATATGTACATTAATTGAAGAACAGTGAGGCCAAATAAGAATTGGTTACAAGGATGAAACAAGATAAAATTCATTTAAATATAAATGAGAATATAGTAAGAGATCGAGCCCAATAACGTAGAAGGATCCACATTGTCGACCTAGTTAGTGGGTTAAAGATTGGTTGATCTTGTTTATTTGTTTAATGAAAGTTCGTACATTATATAACCTTGATATTTAATATAAGAATTTTAAATATAACGTATGGCCAAAACCTAATTTCTAAACCTCAATATCCAACCCACACTTCTATTACATGGTGTTGCTTTTCCCCCTAATATGATACATCAGCTCCACTCCAAACCTTGCTAATATTTTTCCCCTGCAACAACTGTCCTAGTCTCCTTCATCCACAGCACACCTTCTTGCCCACAATTCCCACCTTTTCTTCATGCTCGCAATTCCAATTGGCCTAACATATATGTTCAACAGAACAAGCAATTCCTTTGTGCCTCGTCCAGAGCCAAAGTTCTTGTCTCTGTTGGTACCAACTGAAGCCAAGCACATAGTAGCAGGTATCACCATCATCTCAACTTGTATCGTCAATCTTTCATGCCAACTAGCCATTGGTTTCAATCAACATATGAAATGATAAATTTTGTTTATTCCAAACAAAATGACATGAAATTTTTTTAAACCATAAATGAGGCTAAGTTGTAAACATAACAAAAACATGATAAATGATGTATCGTATGTAGATCGAGGGAGCCTATGTTATTCGGACTCAAGTACAAGTGTCTAACAAGATATGGGAATATGTATACACATGAATAATGGCTAGGGTTGTAAACGAACCAAACGTTCGTCAACAAGTTTGGCATTCAGTTTAGTAAGAATTTATTTATGTTCATTCAATATATATAAGGTCAATTAAATGAACAAACTTAAGCAACTCGTTAAATTAAATGAACAAACTTGAACTCATATGTATTCAGCTTGTTACTATTAACAAATATTATAAACTATTCATGAATAATATTCACAAACAAAGTTATGAACCATGTTCATCAATAAATTCTTATCGACACAGTAAATAAATAAAAAACATTTTCAAAATTTGAAAGAAAAAAAAAACTTGTATTATCAAACTCAATAACCAACCAAACAAGCTTTAAAATGTAAAAGTTTCAACCAATCAAATAAGTTTAAATTAGGAGCTCAATAACATCTAAACAAACCAAGTTCAAGCTTACAAAAAAGAAACCGAACCAAACTTGAACAACCTGATTCATTTTAGGGCCAACTTGGCTTGACTTAGTTAACTTATCAAACAAGCTTGAACACCACAAAGTTTGGCTTGGTTTGGTTCGTTTACAGCCCTTACAATGGCTGAAGTCCACTAATAATTCCATTCTAAAATTTTTTATGCATAATCAATAGATGCCTTAAGTGTTCACAGTGTCAATTCAAATGTTAGTATTTGACATGATATAAAGAGAGTAGACAAAGAGTATAGGGAAATAACCCTGTTCTTGTGTAAAAAGGCGATTTGCTCGCCTTCAGCGCCCCCGTCAACCGGTCCCACAGCCAACACGGAGGAGGTAAATCACGAGGAACACTTTGTGACCAACCAAGGGCTAACGCAGCAGGAGGACAGACACTCTAAAAAGGCTTGTAGCCCCCGAGGATTGGCCCTTACTTTCTTGTGCAAGTCTGCTGCTGTGTTAGCCACAAGACCCTCTCGTGGGGACAAAAATAGAAGGCTTTTATTTATAACATAAATATAAATCTATTACATCAATGATCGACTAGATAGGGATAATGAATAGCAAGAGTATTATTTGTAGAACAAGAAAGAAGTACCAATAATAATAGTTTGGTTGATCTTATTAAATCATAAATAAATTGATCATAAGGATGATAGCAAAACATAACATGTCCTATACATGTTCAGTCTTACTCTGCTTTGTTAAGAACACACCATCAGTCTTTACATGCAAAAGATCCATGCATGACAATTCATGCTCTCCTAGCACCTATAGAATAAAAAGGTTCATCAACAATCATGGCATTACAATGACAAGTGACCACTCACAAATTTAGGATATATCGAATTAATCAGAAAAACAAAAAGTAAATACAACCTTATGCAGTTCAATAAGATTGTTCCTTGATATAATAATTCTCCGGTCCTCTTCAATCTGTTTGTTAAATATTCTAAGTTGTTCATCTTCCTGCAAGCAAAAGAACTGAATCATATTTCTGTAAGATAAATGGTTGAAAGTGTACTTATACATATAGCTATGATGTCATATACATGGTCAATTTTATC
Organism: Alpinia galanga; assembly: GCA_037177395.1. NCBI lineage: Eukaryota > Viridiplantae > Streptophyta > Magnoliopsida > Zingiberales > Zingiberaceae > Alpinia > Alpinia galanga. Next base: position 7,120 of record JBAMHZ010194860.1, on the reverse strand, counting down.
ACCAATGTGGCATCCCATCAGATGTCTCTAAATGGAAAGGAAATGTACACAACCAGCATCCCTTTCAATTTTCAATCATTGCCCAAATAAGGAAATTCTCCATCATAAAAAATGAAGAGATAAGATCAATGCAGCTACCATACAATTAATATTAACATGGGTTTGCTATTATTTTAATCACATAAAATTGCATTGACTTGTATTGCATTAGCACAGATCATCCTCAATCTTATATCAAAATTCTTAAAGGTAATTAGAATAATTAACAACAATCATACAATTACAGGTATGAATTCTCATGTAAAACATAATTAACTGGACTTTAGCTATTTTAAATATGAACTACATATCTCGTTGCCTACCTATTTTCTTAGAAATACTAGCATGGATAGTGTATTATTTTGAGAAATAAAAGACACAGCATAAGCATAACAGAAAGCTACAAACCTCAGGTGGATGGATGCATAGAGTATTAGTAAATAGTTTGTATATGTCTTTTTCATTAAATGATTTGCTGACTCCCAATCCCTCAGCTACCCGCCTCAATGGAAGGGGCTGCAAGGAGGATAGTCCATCACAATTGTTAGAAATAACCAAACAAATTGTATTTAACAAGTGCATGAGGCATCCTTTAATTGAGCAAATATTCAACTAACATAGCTATAGCATAGTCGCAATTGTCATGTTGACAATTGTAGGAATCATATTAATCACAGAATGCAAAATCAAAACCATTATAGGTAGCACAATGCAACAAATAAATATGAACCAGAACCACCAACACGCAAGAAGATTAGAGATATTGGAGTTAGCAAAAAAGTAATTAAAATACAAAAGGCAATAAAGAGAAAGGCAACATGATAAACATATTTAAAAATAGATCATAAACATTTTTCTTCTACACATTTTCCAAATTTTCATAGTACCATTCTCATTAAATTTATTTCAACACAATTGCAAATATAATTGACTCCAAATCAATGCAAACTACTAAGACCATCATAAGGTGATATACAAGAGAATGAAAATCAATATTTGCACAATTGCTTCAATGCATTCTTTGAATTATCTTTTATTTCTCATTACAAAAAACCCATTCAATATGGTATTTATGTATTAATATATACCTATACTCTGTAATCAACACTAGTAATTAACCCTTTCACATACTTCTGATTTATTCATGATAAAACTTTCAATATTTTTAAATTATTTTTGCATTTTTAAAGTTGTACATACAATTAAATTTAATTTTGAACTTCTTACAATGTCTAGATGTGTTTTATAAAATAACTATTAAAATAGAGAGTATATGTTATTTCCTTTACTTCTAAAATATTGATTTTCAAAATACATTTGGAAAATTTAACAATAATGTCAAATATCATTACAAAGTATAATGGACAGAGACAACCATCACCAAAAAATATTGATTCTCGAACAAAGAACAAACATACCAAGCTTCAAAACCTCGAGCTGTGTCGGAGTTTCAAACTTTGTTTGGAACGATACTATTTCAATATTGTGTCAAGATAAAAACATCATAACCATCAAACTTCTGCAAATAAGCTTTTGTCCTTTCTTTATTTCCTCTCCTATCCAAGCTTACAAAGAAGTCAAAACTCAAACTGATTCCTTCATATTTTTTCCTTCCAAATAAACATATTTTAGTACCCCTTCCTTTCTGTCCTCTTCCCCTCCACCTTGCACTCCATTCCACTCCTTCCTTCTTCCCCTTGCCTTTCTTCCTAGTAGACAAACATAAGGGTATTATAGAATGTATGCAATTAAATAACATATTATGCATACAATTTGATGAGGCATATTTACCATTTAACCATGGAGTTGATTACTATTCACCATCTTTTTCCTTTCAGACAACCAAGCTGTTATATAATGCTTATATAAAATATTATATCGAACATCCCCACTCCCTGCCTAATTTGTCAATACCTGCACCTACTAACCCTCCTGGGAATGGAGCTACTTCCACCCTATCTAGATAAAGGTCTTCACTCTAACAACAAATCATTGCTGCTGTTTTCCAACTCTGACCACGTTCCTTGGACACCTCTCAAATATGCTTTCTCCCTCTCCTTTTTCACCTCATAATTTCGTCAAGCACCAAATCATATCAACACCACACCTTAACATCTCAGCTCTGTCAGTATCATGCTGCCATGGGTGGCATTCAAGTGTAGTACTAATTTCAGTTGACCAATGAAACCTAAACTGCATGAGACTTGAAAGCCTAAGTAGCATTACATTTTTAGTGTATGAAACCACACTAATTTGAAGAACTTGATTGTTGGAAATAAAAAATGTATATATTATTGAATTTTTCCTTAACTCTTTAACCTAACTGATGCAAGATTCTCTAAAAAAAAAATTCTTGTGACTCCACTTTTGGCATGTCTGCAATTCTAACAAATTATTTCTAGAGCTGCTTTTGCAGTTCTGCTAATTTTAAAATTTATGAACTGTAATACATTGTGTGATGACATGGGCAAAAAGAGTCATCAACCTTTACAAGTGACTAACAAACTTAGCAAGATTAGGGTAATAAACATACATAATTGCCAAACCTGTCCACAAAAGTTAAGACTTCAACAATGTCCCTACTTGAATAAGAAAGTTTTAACTTCAAACATAAACAATGTAAACAAGTAAAAGTTATAAGAACAATCACCAGCTGAGCAATGCGACCAAGACCAGGAAGCAACATTCTCTGCAGAAGTTATTAAGCATATCAATATTCACAATAACCAAAGACATAATCATCTTAATAAATTGCAGAAGAAAATGCGCTCTTCATGTGCACAACTCAGTGAATATACCAGCTTTTCTTTCTCCTTAGATCCTGATTCCATTATGTTTTGACCACAGATGAAAACAACAGGACCTGGGATTACTTGAAGCATTTCTTCCACCTTCTTCATAAACTCTTTTCGGTTAGACTTAGGAACTGCCCGTGACAACCACTGGGGGCAGTCTGGAAAGTAAACAATAATTGGTTGTAGAGATGGCAGAATCTGCAAACAAACATAGGCAATCACAAGATGTTAATAGATGGTAAATAATTTATTGAGCATATAGTGGCAACAACATGAGCTATAAACTAATCAAAATTAAACCACTATAGCCAAAAAGACGTGTGTGTGCCTTGAATAGACACAATGTGGACAGATTAACTAAAATGTTTTAACCAACAATAGCACACCTCACAAAGTGACTCCATAGCTATGTACCAGTCTTCTGCCAGAACATCGAGGTCATGCACAAGATCCTGAACTAAAAAGGAACAGAAAAAAGGGGCGCTTTAGTTGGTTGATAATAAGGTGCATTGAGTATTAATGGCATGCAACCTAAGAGGCAAACTGCATAATGCAAAAATGCATTTGGAAGTGCCACGAGTGGCAACCCTGATATGCAATTTGTTAAACAATAAATTTCCAAGTTAGTTTTTCTCAGCAATCTTATTCTCTAACTCAGGACTCTTGATATGTGACTAGCACTTAAATAAGCTATGGTGGATCACCTTGGTGGTATACAAGCTAAGATGAAAAGGACTAACTCATGATTAAAATTCATAAACCGATATTGACACACCATGTAGTGTACCGAAGAATGCTGAATGATCGTACTGTTATGTACAGATACTAAAACTCCACCATTGAATGATATATTAGACCTTGCTACTCCACATCGTCTTTCTCAATATACCTCATCTTTCTTTGTCAATTAATTATTCTTCCTTCCTTTCTACTAACTGTCACAAAAGATCTTTCTAATTCGAGATGGCAACATGCTATCGTTGTTGAGATGACAGTGTTGCATTATGATGACACTTCGGAGTTGGTTCTTATCCCACTATCAAATTCAAAGTTGAACGTAAGTGGGTATTCTTTGAGAAAACCTTCCCTAATGGAATTGTGGATCGACTGAAGCCCAATTGGTAAAGGATATGCTCAAATTTATGAAATTATTAAATTGATTTTTTTTGTGTCTATGATTGCTACAGCGTGATTCTTCCTCACTTTGGCAGTCATATTCTGATGGCCACCTCACCAACTAAATATCAAGAATGTTTTTTTTTTAGGATCGTAAAAACCAACCAACAATCAAGACTTATCCCATTAGGTGAGATCGGCCATATGGATCCTCTTATATCATTGGACTCTATCTTCTACTATATCATCATTCATATTTAAATAAATTTTATCTTATTTTATTGTTGTTAATCAAATCTTCTTTGGTCTTCCTTTTTTTCGTTTGATTTGTATATTTGTAATAGTTTCACATTGCCTAATTGGAGCATCTACTAATTGTCTAAATACATGTTTCTATCATTTTAAACATGGCTTTCGAAATTTTTCCTCAATAGGTGCAACCTCAACTTTCGCTCTAATATTATCATTTTTTATTTTATACAGTCTCATATGTCCACACATTCATCTTAATATCCTTATCTCGACAACTCTATCTTCTGCTCATGTGCTTAAGTCGTACTCCAATATTAAGTTTCATATAACATAGCAAGTCTAACGGTTATTTTATAAAATTTCCCCTGCTTGTATTCTATGTAAGACATCTCTCTCAATCCCTCCATCCTTTTGCAAAAATGATCCTAAATATTTAAAACATTCAGTTACAAATAACTCTTTATCTCCTAACTTAACAATTGTCTTATTGTATCTAACATTACTAAATTGAAATTTTATATATTTTATTTTACTCTACTAAGTGTAAGACCTCTCACTTCTAACGTTTCCCTCTAAGATTCAAATTTAGCATTTACTCGTTCACGTATCTTATCTACCAAAACAATATCATCCGCAAATAAGAAGCACCATAGTACTATTTCTTGGATATGTCTAATGAGTTCATCCATAATATTGTAAAAAGATAGGAACTTAAAGCTGATCCTTGATGTAATCTTATTTTTATGGGAAATGCTTAATCCTTCTAGCATTTTTACTCGTCATTATATTCTCATGAATATCCTTAATTATTTCAATATACACTATACTAACATATTTCTTTTCTAGAATTCTCCACATAAATTTCCTTAAGACTCTATCATAAGATTTTCAAGATCAATAAATACCATATGTATGTCTTGCTTTCGTTCTTGATATTTTTTAATTAATTATCTAAGAAGATGTATAGCGTCTATTGTCGTTTTTACTAGCATAAATGTAAACTTATTTTTTGATCATCATGGTCTCCTTCCTTAGTCTTTTTTATATTACTTTTTTCTATAGTTTTATGGTATGACTCATTAGTTTAATACCTTTATAATTTGCATAATTTTATATGTCTTCTTTGTTTTTATATAAAGGAAACTTTGTAAGTCATTTAATACCTTGCTTGTATAGGCACTTTCATACCTTTATCGGAATATCATATAGTCGAACTAGTTTTCTAGTCTTCATCCTATTTAAAGTCTGCTCTACTCTTCTGAAGGTTAAATTCTACGATAAAAATTTAAATTTTTATACTCCTTTGACTTACTTAAATTATCTAAATTAATTTGATCACTTAAACTTTCATTGAAAAGTTGATTAAAATGTTTCTTCTATTGCTTTTTTGTTTCTGATTGTCCACTAGTATTATATTGCATTCATCTTTAATGCATTATTTGGGCAAGTTCTCTAGTTTTTCTTTTTCTAGTTTTAGCTATTCTATAAATATCTTTTTTTCCTTCTTTTATATTTAGTTGTTGATACAAGCGTTCAAAAGTTTTATTCTTAGCCTCACTATTTTTTTTTTGCCTCCTTAGCATTGTATACTTTTTTAAGTTTTTCTCGTTTTAAAGTATAATACCTTATAGGCTTTTTGTTTCTTTTTCACTTGTTTCTGTGCTTTTCCATTCTACTATCAAGATTTTTTATTTGGTAGTGCACATTCTTTTGACTCACCTAATAGATCTTTGATTATCATTTTTAACTTTAATATCATCTTATTTCATGTTATATTTAAGTCATTATGTATCTCTTCTAATACTTGTACTCCTATCCTCTCTTTAAATATGTTTTGTTTCTCATCTTTTAACTTCCACTATTTAATTCTAGGAGTCATGCATGTTTTTCTTTTATTAATATTATACTTAAGACGCATATCTAACATTACCAACCTATGTTGGATAGTTAAATTTTCTTCTGGAATAACTTTACAATCTTTACCGATCTTTCTTTCTCTCCATAAGAAAGTTAGTTTGCGATTTATTATTTCCACTTTTAAATGTGACTAAATGTTCTTTTTTTTAAAAACATATTAGCTAGTATAATTGAAAAATCTAATATAGTTTTTCCTTCTTTATTACTTGTTCGAAACCTATAACCCCATGCATCCTATTATATTCCATATTTTTTATTCCTGTGTGCTCATTTAAATCTTTTCCTATTAAAATCATTTCGTTTGGTGGAATTCTTTGTAATATCTCATCTAAATCTTTTCAAAATCTAGTTTTAGTATTTTCATTTATTCTAATTGAGGTGCATATATGGTAATTATATTAATAATTTCTTCGATATCACTATCTTGAGAATTATAATTCTATTCCCTTTTATAATTACTCCTGCTACATCATTTAATGAACTATTTACAATAATAGCTACTTTATTTCGTATTCTCTTTTATGTGTACTATAACTTAAAACTTGAGTTCTCTATCATCTTTGTCTTTTCTCTTACACATTGTCTTTTGTAAACACAGTATATTAATTCTTCTTTTAATCGTAATATTTACTATTACTATTGCTTTACCAGTGAGCGTTCATATATTCCATGTTCCAAATTGTAAATAGTCAATTTTCCTATAATATTTATTTTTACCCAATCTATGGTGTAAAAACTCTTGCGTATTTAAATGTACCTAAGTTTTCATAGAGGTGTAGCAGTCCTTGCTAAAGTGTTACGGTTGGACTCTATAATACATTTCTTCCGGTGAATAATCTAACATTAACATAATATAATCCATTTATTGAAATTTGTTGAAGTTTAATGTTGGCTGACAACCTAATCCATTTATTAGTCTCTTTACGCATACATGTGATTTCTTATTGGTTTATATGATTATCTATTTTCCCTGGTTGTTATGCCCTTGGTTCTCTGAAGTT
>JBAMHZ010194645.1:0-14536 GCA_037177395.1 Alpinia galanga | reverse complement strand
TAAATTTTTTTTAGAAAAAATTGCGAGTGGGTAACTAGTGTTGGGCTAATATCAAATAGCACAGTAGTATCATTGTCCCATTGGTAGTACAGGAATGATGTTTCCACAATCCACTTAAACTAGATGCTAATTGACGCGTGAAGATTATTCATCACTAAGAAATTTGTGTTACATAGAGAAGACATAACCATCAGTGCAAGTATGTCATCATTAGGGTTCGTTTCATGTATAGGAAATTAAAAAAAAAAATTGTCACTTAGAGAAATCTCATGAAGATTATTCTTTGATAATAAATTTGTGCCATATATGAGAAGACAATTCTTCAATGGAAATATATCACCATGAGGTTCATTTTGTATGTAACAAACAATAATTAAAATTTTGCAAAATGCAAGTTTCTTACTTTCTCAAGCGGAAAGTCTCTTGTATAGTGCACTTTTAAGTCAAAATCAATATCTGTCATGTCTGCCACGATTCCTTTAGCTTGAATAGACTTGGTAAATTTGCCATAACATCGGCCAGAGATTATCAATGGACATTGAGCTGAAAGATCTGGAATATTGATAGAGTATACCTGAAAAGAAAGAAAAAGTTTTATGGTTGTTTTATCAGCCAAATGGACACCATAAACTAGAAACATGCATGTGAAAACCAAATTGATTGGTAGAAGCTAGATTGATTTGATAAAGAAATATTTATCAATTTGGATAATAAATCTGCATAATTTTTTCATTTATCTAAGCTCAAGTTTATATAAAGAGGTTAAGCCATGCCCTTATAATTTATAAGTTCCAGAAAATTTATTCATTTCGTATAAAAAATAAACAGAAATAAATCTGTAAACAAAATAATAAGTGTGAAAGAGAAGCAAACAAACTCCAGTGGAAATTTAGTAAAAGAATTAGATCAGAGAAAAGAAAATTATACAATAGAATAACATGATTGTGTAAAAATATCTTCATCAAATTATAGAGAATATTTTGATGGCATGAAATCGTAGAAAAAAATGTGAAGAAAGCAAACAAACAAAAGAAAGAAAGGAAAATTACTTAGAAAAATAATTGTATCTGAGGATTTGATTGCTTGTGATACAAATGCTTAGAGAATGACTCTTTAACTCAAAAGATCTATATAGACCCTTTATTTAATTATGCTAGGAAATACGAGTTGAGCTAGTCAACTTGAATTTCCAACCAGATGTAATTCCAAAAAAATCACTTTAATTTCAACACTCCCACTTTGATTTTTTAGAAATCAGTCCAAGGTTATTGCAAAACAACTCAAATTGTCCTCTTGGAAGAGCTTTAGTGAAACATATTTGCAATATTCTCCCTGCTACAATCTTCCATTTCATTTAAAGTACCATCAAGAGCTTTTTTGAATAAAGTGATGCTCAAACTCAATATGTTTAATTGTTGCAAGGCATATAAAATTTTTTGCAAGCTCGATAGAACATTAATTGTCTTTAAAAATTGCAATTGGCTTATATATACAAATATATAGATCATCACCCAGTCTTTGTACATTCCTAAGCAACAAGTACAACAACCTTGTACTCTGCCTTAGTAGTTGATAAAGACACTAAATTTTGCTTCTTGCTGCACCAAAAGATACTCATATGACCACAAAGAGACATTCCATCATTAAAATCTCCACCAAAGTTAGAACCATAAGTATTTTTTTTTAAAGAATAAGCCCAATATGAAGTTATTTACATATTTCAAAATCAACTTGGAGCTTCCAAGTTAGGCTTTCATAGAGATTGCATAAATATACTAATATATCTGATTGCAAAAGCAGTATATGGCCATGTCATAGTTGAGTATAAAAGACTTCTAACAAGAGCATGATAAAGTTTAAAATCTGGGAGGAATAATGCTTCTTTGTGCCTTAGCTTTATGTTTCATTAAAAGGAATATTGCAAACTGCTCAATGGAATAGTGTTGTGTGATAAAATTTTCATTCTTTATATTCATCACTTCCAAACCAAAAAAATGAGGCAACTATTGCAATTTCTTTAATGTCAAATTTTATAACATGCTCGTCTTGAAGTTGTTGAACTTCCACTTTTGTCATTTCCTGTATTGTCATATCATCAATGTTACAAAAGAATATATGTAGATTTTCTTGCTTTTTAACAAATAAGTTGCAATCTACTTATTAATCAATTTGACACAACAATATATCATATAATAATAGTTTATGATTATGTTCAGCAATCTACTTTTTAACAAATAGTGATGCTCCATAACATGTAGGGAGATTTGGACCAAACCTTGAGGTAACAAGGTAAACACATCATTGTTTTGCATGAGTTAGGTTACCAACTCTTTCTTCAAGTCACATGTAAAGTCGACAGTGACTCGATTGACTTTCTCCAGGCACTCAAGATGATTCGAATAGACTTGGGCTCCTCATTTGCAACTAATGGTGAGTCAGACTCCCATAGAATGTAGACTTCCCAACCTACACTCCTCTTAGCTCGCTCAGATTCACCGACTTGGCACCCGCTTCTAGTTAACTTAAATCAACTCCATGTTGCACTTCCAAGAGGTTTGGCTTGTTTAGTCTCCTCAGGCTACCTCTGATCACACTAGGAATTTGATCTTCTGTTGGTATAGTAAAACAACCACCATAAAAGTTTTAGGTTGGATGTTGTAGGTGAAAGGAAGCTGTCATCGTCCTCCTAAGCGGCTTCTTCGCTAGTGACAATGGACCTCATTCTAAAGAAAGTGATTTTGGAGGTAAGGGGCTTGCCTCACCTCTTGTGGGCACCTTTGATACCAGAAGCGGCCTCATTCTGGAGTTTGCATTAATGACCACTTCAATCATTTGGTTTGACTTCTAGCGATCCTCTTGATGGAAGGAGGTTAAACTGCAACTTCCTAGGTAAGGGGCCTGCCTCACCTCTTATGGACACTTCTGGTACCAGGAGCGGCCTCATTCTGGAGTTTGTATTAATGACCACTTCAATCATTTGGTTTGACTTCTAGTGATCCCGAGTGACATAACTATAATCTTGATGGAAGGAGGTCAAACTACAACTTCCTAGGTAGTACTCGATTTTCCTTACACTTACAAATCTATAGTTCCTTCTCCTTATACACTTTAAGGGGTGTAGGGGATGAAATATCTCAGTGGCTCAGTGCTTGGAGGGGTACCTTCAACATAGCTAGTTGGATGTATTATCGGAGTAACTCCTACTTCAAGATGAACAAGCTAAGGGGATTTACTAACACTTCTTGTAGCTGACAAAGTGGTGCAAGAAGGTAGAACATAAGTCATTGAAGGAGCGGATAAAGTTAGGTTTCAGTGTGTTGAACCATTGTTGTACTAGCCCAACCAAGGTTGTCAGGAATGCTCAACAATTCACTCCATCATAGTATTGGTAAAGAAGAGTAGCATTCTCAAGCCTACGTAGATGGACTTTGGAATCGGATGAACCGCTATGCTCCCTCACTTAAGGTGGATGGTTCTTGAGGATAGAGAAGGGGATCCCTCTGCATGAAGAGGGATCCCTTTGGGACTCTCCATATTTCTAAGAGGTCTCTTAGAGATCTTTATAAATTTGGTTGCATAGGGTCATTTCCAAAGTATGAACCGAAGGTTGACACCGCTGGCCTGCAAAGGATTTCAGCTCCTCTAAATTATTCCTTCGTGTGCTTACCATCCTCAACATCCTAGCATGATTTAATCGTTGTTCCTATAAACATCACTAAATATGAGACTATTTAACATATGATCAGCGGTGTCAAAATCCCAAAACATCTATCAAAATCCCAAAACTTATAAATATATTATAATTATAATCGACTTATTATATATAATACATATATAACTATTAATCGAATAATTATAAATTCCATAACATCTCAAAATCCCAAATACCATTATATAAATCCTTCCTCCATTGATTGCAACTCCACTGACTAGTGCTTAATAGAAGAATTATAAATTTTATAACATCCTAAAATCTCAAATAACATTATAAAAGTCCTCCCACCACTGATTGCAACTCTACTGACTAGTGCTTAACAGAAGAATTATAAATTTCATAACATCCCAAAATCCCTAATAACGTTATATAAATCCTCCCACCATTGATTGCAACTTCATTGACTAGCGCTCCCCTCCATGACTGTAATAGACACAACAGCAAGTTCTTCACAATTTCTTATTAGATTTGACCACTTGCCACTTTGATTTTTCATTGCCTCTAGTGCTCAATGCTTCCTCATTGTTGTTGATCACTGCTAATAGACTAATTAGGTACTAATCTAACACTAATTTATAGGGTAAATCTCTCTATTCTCTTCCCTGTAATTGATTCTGTGAACTACAAAAGGAATCAAATCAATTGCTTTCATCATGGTGTGTGTTGACCGACACCATTCATGGCTCACAAGGGAATAACCCTTACCACACAACGTACAAGTGTGTCAGCGAGTACTGTGTCAAGCTATCACCAAAACGAGATGCATCAATTATGTTGGATGCTATGGCTCAATACCTCAAACATTGTCTAGAAACTATACCATTTTGGAGAGAAACCAAAACTCTAGGAATGACATAAGATTTTAACCATGCTTTCACATAATCTTTTCCTGTCCACAACGACTAATAATTTGACATTGCTGATAAATTTACATTGACAATAGTTAAAAATATATATATAACCCATCAACAAAGGCGATCAATTAAAACTCTGGAATAATAAAATCATGATATTTCATAATTTGAAAGCAACTTTTATGGACTATCAAGTATAATTCAGGTTTGCAGGAAATCAAAGACAACAATTTGGAGATCTCACTAAACAGGAATGTTTCCCTACATCTTATACCAATTTTCTAATTATAAGGGACTCACATGAATCTCCTGAATCTGTAGACATACCTCAAATTCATCAAAATCATTGGATATATCAACCATCAGATTTGCAACAATGGTCGATGAAGCTCTATTAAACCACTTCTGTATACATGTTCCAATTGAATCTAAATAAGAGCATAATGTGCAATTAGCATTGCCCCAAGGCATATTAAGAGAGAACTTTAGGAATAGAAATCATTGTTCATAATAAAAATCCAACTAAATAAGTAATGATAACATATTAGTAATCTCAAGTCCATTCACTGGTATTGAACATTTTTCTGTCTATATATTCTTAAACTATCCTACTAACAGTTTAAGTAGTGGCTAAATAGTAGTCACTGGTGTCGATCTATGTTATAATACAATTTAATAATACAGTAAGAAAGCCAAGTATTGAATTCATGATAGATGTAATTTTCGAATATGGTTACCCAAATAAGTAGTTGGTCTGCAAAATATTATAGGGAAACATACAGCTTAGAAGCTACTTTCTCATCCAAAATATACCCACTGGAATTCCTAGGTTTAAGAAAGCCAAGTATTGATCTTCATGATAGATGTAATTTTCGGAGATCACTACCCAAATGATAGAAAATGTTAGAAGCATTTTCTGATCCATTTCCTTCATAACACAGGACATTTTTTATTCATTCTCATCACCATGATTCTAACAAAAATATGTCATCCCTATGCACTACAGAAAGCTTACTAGTAGTCAATTAATTCAAATATTTCACACCAGTGGATAAGAGGACAAGTTGAGGAAATGAACTAAATATCAAAATCAAGAATCATAGCCAAGCCCAAGAGGTCAGTGATGTGTTCAATGAAAGAGACCAGAATCACTTGATTACTTGAAATCTTTTTAACCTGAAGACCTTTGAAACATGATAATTGAAATGGCTGGCACATATAGGGAACCACCTTATGTAGTTAGTTACACTAAGTGTGATTGTTAACCATTGATGTGTGTGAAACATGCATATGTTTTCAGTCTTATTCAACATGCATTTATTGCATATATTAGTGTGTTTTGTGCATTTGCATCCATTTTTATCCTTTTTATTCAGATGATTGTGATTTGTGTCTTTCATTGACAAGAAGACAAGATCTTGACGTTAGCGTATATTGAACGAAAAGACATTTGGAGATACTCAAAGTTTAGGGAAACAACCAACAGGATCATCCACAGCCAGCCCATGCCATCCATGGACGTGGATGGTATCAGAGGTTCATCAGAAGTCCTAGAATGAATTACGGCTAGCCCGTGGTAGTTTTTTTCACGATCGTGGTTCTTACTTCCATTAGAGAAGATGTCGTTCGAAGAAAGGTTGAGCATCCATAGCACCAGCCATGGTGATGACCACTGCCAAGAGAACCCCCTCAACCTTAGCACAATCCACGACCAACCCGTGGTGCCTTCCACAGTCGTTGATCGAGTGAATTCTACATCACCTTTTATAAAAAGGAGGCTAGAGCTATCATCCAAGGGGAGAATGCCATGGGAGATGCCTAGGAGCATTAAGGAAACACTAAAGGATTTGTTCCAAGTAGGAGGAGCCATTAACAAACTAAATTTTCTCTATTCCTGTTTATTTTCAATTTTTCGAATGTTTTCTATAGTTTCTTTGGGCTGTAACTTCTACGTTATAGAGTAGTTTCCTATAATCCTAGGACAAGGGAGTAGTCCGATAACGATTCATGAAAGGTTAACTCTTTTTATTAATTGATTTGGTTGTTCTTGATTCGGTTTTGTATGTCTATTGTTGTTGATTGCGGATATACTGTCGTATTGTTTGCATGAAAGAAGAACCTTAATCTTGGAAATATAAAACCGAACTTAAGTTTTCGATCATAAAAGTAATTCGAATCCTCTCAAGAATAACATTATGTCATAGAACTCATAGGGTTTAATCCGGTTCAAAGACATAAAAATAGGAGTTGCATAGGGTTAGACATGTCGTTGTATTCCAAAAGGAAACAATGATTATCTAAGGATAATTCACCTTCAAGGAGATCTATCATTATAAGAGAGGAACACAACTATATTGTTAATGGTTATCGCAATGAAACATAGCCTACTTTGTACGTGGTAGTTAGACAATATTTTATTATTTGACGACGATCGTGCACTTGCAGTTCTACGACATCAACCATGGATCTCAAAAGCTCAAGGGATTAGAAAAGAGGATTGTTAATATACTTTATATTGTATCTTAAAGTATAGATGAATATGCTAGACTTGGTTAATCAAAACTATTTGAATATAGAATCTTTGTACCAAGTTAAATGTGAGTTCTAGCCACCCCTATCAACAGTTAGAGTTGTTAGAAGTCAAATTTAAAGTTTAAAATCTTGAACTCTTTGTCGGCATAGTTTTAAAATAGTTTTGGAACCATATGTACCAATATGGTTTTAAAACTTATTTACCTCAAAGTATAAATCTATATGAATACATTAGTATAATTATATACTAAAACAAATATTAGTGTAAGTTAATTAATATATGTTAGTTAATGTAACCATATATTATAAATATTAGTTAATTAATATATCAGTTACGTAGTCATTTAATTCAACAGAATACCTAGCTGAATAAGAAGTCGCAACACGATTCTGCTGCGTGACGTGTTGCGACCATGACTCCATACTATCGCCCTATACTCACTGTTTTATCTCTACACACCTTCCTCTGTGGCTTTGTCTCCCTCAATTAGGTATGTCTTCTCGTCTATTGCTCCATTTATTTCTTCTTTGTCTTGGCTTCCTCCCTCAATTAGGTATCTCCATTTATATTTATTTCACATCTCGATGTCGCATCTTAGTGCAAGGCAAAACAATAAATATTGTACTGTCCGACACAGCTTGATACTTTAAACCATGTACAATTTACACAGATATTGTTTACAACTTCAAAATTGATGACTAAATCAAATTACTGTTGTCTGAAGAGCATTGTTAAATCTGAAAACAACTGACCAGCATCATATGCAGCATCATATTGCCCCCTCCCAATAGATGCCAACATCTTCAAGAAGTAATGGTTGGAATAAGAACCTAAGAAACAAGAGCCTAAATTAGTAAAAGCCAGAGACTCAACAGTTTTCCAAAGAGGAAAGATACAATGTACAAAACATAGATTCCATGAGAGGTAAGAACCAAAGTGAGTAATATCAGCAACCTCAATCGATGTCACCTTAATAGCAAAGCTTCAAATAAAAAAAGCACAACATACATATTCTTAATAAGTTCGTGAAAAGCTAAGAGATCCTCCCACATGATCAAGAAAAAAATTCAAAATCAAAATCAAAACAAAGAGGCTGCTTCAAATAAATAAAAAGCACAACATACATATTCTTAATAAGTTCATTAAAAGCTAAGAGATCCCACATGATCAAGAAAAAAATTCAAAATCAAAATCACAAAGAGGCTGTTTCATTCCTGAAAACTTTCCTGATTCCATTTTAATGCACCATATGTGCTGAACAATGAGAAACAGGATGGAGCAGTTAATATTTCCATAAAACCATATAGTTTGGAAAGATATTCATATACAAAAGCTAACGTACCAATACCAAAAGTTGAAATTCTGGGAGACAAAGATCCACTATTTGCAAGATAAGTTCTGATAGTACGACAAATGTTGCGCTCATCTTCAACAGCTCCATCAGTTATGAGAAAAATTTGTGGAAGTGAGTTTTTTGTACTTGATAATAAACCAATTGCCTATCCAAAAAGAAACAAAAAAGGAACAATCAATATGCATTACTTACAGTACTTACGAAAAGGAAAACAACATAAAGTTGTAAAATATAAGCAATTGAAACTCATCCTGCTTCTGAATAATTTGAACAAATAGGCAAACATACAGTAATACATCAAATTTGTCTTAAGTAAGAAATTACCTCCTTTAGGGGATGCATAATGTCTGTTCCACCATCTGCAATAAATTTTGTGTCCATCCACTCGATAGCATTTTCTATCCTATCCTCAGTAGCATGTTCCAAACATTGTGAAAAAGAATACAATTCGTCATTGAAAGCTATGATATCAAAGAGATCGCCTGGATGGAGTTCTAACAGCGATGTAGCTAATGCACTTTTAACATTCTCAATAAGCTTCCCTTGCATGCTTCCACTTACATCAATGACAAATACAATTTCTTTTTTGAATGACTGTTGCATTAGAAACAAATGATTGCATAAAATCTATACATTTAATGCTAACCGCATGAAACATCTACAATAAAAATTATTTAAAAGTAATTTAATATTTAAAAATGTTTCCTGAGATGTAAAGTTCCATTCCATGTGCATGACTTTTGAATTCTTAGCTCATGCATCTCTATTACATAGAAGTCATAACATAAATGAGATGTTAAAATTGTTTAGAACTTATTTGAAGATGTTCTCTGTGCATCATAATCAAGATTGCAATCTGGAACTCAAGATCTTACAGCCAAGAGTGACCTAAACAATTCAAATCCCAAAGTAGAATTTAAGTTGGCTAGGATTTTTTTTTTAATTTATCCTATGTCTACTTACCGTTGGATACCAATTCCATAGAATGGAGATAAAAAGTTTCATTTCCTGCTGGTTGGCATGGGCAAAACATTTGGTTCAACCCTCCAACCAGCAAACAAAAAGGCACGAGACAACGAGTGACAAACCAGCCTGCTGAAGCTAGGGTTTATTTATTATTTTCTGAATAGCGAAGAAATTTTCCAAGGCCAGAGACACCCGAATGACTAAGTAGTCCACTAAAGCTGTTTCAACATGGCAAGCAAACACATCCTAACATTGTACGCGAGAAGTTAGGGTTCAAGCAACGAGACTTCTTCGAAATATATCCATGACTCCTCTTCCTTCACCTCATACACCTCTTCCTCTACCTTATCCACCTCTTCCTTCTCTTTGTCCATCGTCTCTTCCTCTACCTCCTCCTCCCTAAAGCCACTAATAACACCTGATCGAAATTAAATAATACTGTTCTAAAATAGAATCATTCTGGTCCTTAGCCAAAACTCCTAATCAGGTTGAAACTTTAAACCTAAATATATATATATAATCAATTAGATAATTTAAAGTAAATCAAATAAGATCATTTTATGAATTCTTTAAAATTAGTGTTTTTATAAATCAAAAGGGGAGTCTTAGCGCAATAGTAAAAGTTGTTGCCTTATGACGTAGGGGTCGAGTTCGAGTCCTGAAACAGCCTCTTGTAAAAAGCACGGTAAGACTGTGTATAATAGACCCTTTGCCGGGACCTTACATGGCGGGAGCTTCGTGCACTGGACTGCCCTTTTTTTATTATTTTTATAAATCAAGTTTACAGTGATCATTCATCTATAACACTAATAATTGCATTGCATTTTCTAAGATATTTGAATGATAGTATTAACATTACATAATGCTAAGGTCAGATCATACACATAAAGTGGGGTCTTATGATCAATTAGTTGGATTTGTAACTTCATTGAATGATAGAACCACACTAGTAATAGTCATAAGAGATCCATCACACTACTTCAAGTGGGTGCGAGTGAAGTGAGCCAGGTTATTTCCTCAAGGTTGACATTAGCTAACGATAGGAAATAGACATTTGGGATCTAGCAATCCACCACGGATACCACACTGTCAAAGTCCCTTCCCGGTTGGTAGGCTACAGTGAGTGGTTACTAGGTCAATTACTTCCCTTTGCATTGAGGGTGGGGAGGGTTCGATATGAAAGATCTAGGTGGACCTGTGACGGTGAGCATTGGCTCATTTTTTTATGAAAAGGCTCAGTTGAACCCTCTTGCCTCCTCTGGCGATCACCTCCTACGTCCTCTAGCTTCCTCCACAAGGTATCCTAAGATTAATGTCATCACTAGACAAGTAATAGTCATCTAAAATACACCATGGCATGATTCTTGTCTTAGGGTTGACATGTATTCTAGACAAGAAATAATTCTTTGAGATCCATCAATGTGCCTCGAAGTGTCACATCGCCCAAAGTTGTAGTACACACATTACTTCCTAGTTGGCAAGTTGCGGTGAAGCCGAGATTACTCCGTATAATTATTCCACCTTGCATTAAAGGTGGGGAGAGTTCGATGTGCAAGATCTAGGTGAATCTCCAGTGGTGGGTGTCAATTCATTTCTCAATGTGATGTCTAGGTTGAGTGTTGTCTTGCCTCCTCTAGCATCTTCTGGCATCCTCTACAAGCTATCCTAAGATTGATGTTGGCACCTAATAAAAGTAACCATCATCTAATATTCACCATGTTCCTCTCTGTTGGATCTACAAAGGTGGGCATTAGCTTATTTTTGGATGTGAAGCCTAGATGAGGAAGCCTTAAAGACAATATCTCTTACACAGTGTGTCTCGGATGTGAGGTTTCTTGGCAAGACGAGCAACTCCCAAAGGCACATGCCTCTTGGCAAGGAAGTCTAAATGAGACAAGATCTACGAGTGACATGTATTTTGAGATTTTAGTAGATTGACTTGACACCTTAGAGTTAGTTAAAGTCAATGATTTAGTTGACTGAAGGGAGGTTTCAATCGATTAATGGTTGAGCTAATCGGGTGGTCAATTCAAGTTAGATTACTAGAAAACAAAATCAATCAACTATTAGAACACCAAGAATCTAAGAAAAGAATCACTAATATGACAGGATTGACTACTGTCATCAGATGACTCAGATGCTACAATAGAGACTCAAGTGGTCATTGGGAGTTAGGCAGTGGACCAATGTAGGTTCAATAAACTCTGTAGACTAGATGTAGGTTCGACTCAGCTGATGTAATTAGTCGACTAAGATAATTTAACATGTGACTATTGGGGCAGATTATAACATGTAGCTATAGGAAATGAGAAGTCTAAGATGCAATTTAAGGGGAGAATTTGGTAGTGATCTTGAGCAATAAAAAGAAATAGAAAGCTTGTTGAGTAATAACAAGTGAAACTAAGCCATAAAAAAGTTCCAATCTTATAATTGTTTCTTATCGTTATAATTCATTGCATTATATATCATGTCTTCTTGTTTATTATAAGTAGGGTTGTAAGAGATTTTTCTACATTCAGAAGGCATTCGAGGAGAAAGTATAGGGAGATTTCAAGAGTAACTCACCGACAAGTTATAGGCCGTAAAGTAGGAACCAACTTCGAACCACGTAAATGATAAGTGTTTGCATTGTGCTTGTGTTTAGTGTTTATACTTCTATACTCTACTATGTACTAATATTATTGTAAGCACGAAAAAAGTAAACCCCTAAACCCTTCCCTCTATCCTTAGTCAACAATCCAATAGTTTACAATCTAGAGTTTAACCACCATAGCATCCTAGTGTTTGATGACCTAGTCATACTTAGGTATCACTTCTAGAGTAGAACAACTGCACCTCTATAAACCCTACCTCTGGAACTGCTAGACCCTCCTACAATTGGGTCACCAATGGTGAGGTTGAGCCTCTTCTAGATTAACTTCTACAACATTTCCTTGCCCTTTAATTCACCTCCTCTGCTGCTCAAGGATTAACGCAAATAGCAGCGCTTAATCAACTTCTTAATAAAACAATCTTTCATGTCGTGCCTATAGCCACTTTAGCATTTTTATATAATCCAACAATGGACTCTCGTAGAGAGAATGCAAGAAATTTAAAGTCCGTAAAATGAAATTGAATGCGACCATCAAAATAATGAGGCTAGATTAGATATAGCCATGCCAGTCGGCACCAAAAGAATTTTTTATTCCATCTGTCAACCGACACCAGTCGTAGAGATAGTTGTGACCTCACAACTTCCTCATAAGGTTGCGGAGGAGGCATCCTCTATTTTTTAATTTATTTTTTTATTTTTATTTTATGTTTTAGACAATTAGTTCAAATTCTTTCCTATATTCCTTTCTATTATTTTTTTTCTCTCCTTGATCCATTAATTTTTTTCCCACCCTCATCCATCCACAGGGTAAATGGAGAGGAAAAAACCTCTTTACCTCTTTAATAATGATTAATTTTTCCCCTCCATCCATCCACAAATAAATATAGAAAAAAATCCCTCTTAAACAAAGAAAAGTAAAGCTCTTAAATATGTGTATTAATTTAAAATGATTAGCATATTTTAGCATACATCAACATTTTATATTGAAGCAAGAAAACAAAAGAAATTAGAGCACATTAGGAAATAAGATGTTAATATAATATAGAGGATGATGGATATAAAATAAATTTATGTATAGAATCATATTTTAGCATACATCAACATTTTACATTGAAGCAAGAAAACAAAAGAAATTAGAGCACATTAGGAAATAAGATGTTAACATAACATAGAAGATGATGGATATGAAATAAATTTATGTATAGAGCGAATAAACTAGGAGTAAAAAACTACACTTATAGATGATTTTGGAATATTTTCAAATAAATACTTACTCAGAAATCCAATGTAAAGAAAATCTCAAAGTGCTTTTCTACTTGTTTCTTCCTACTTCACGACATTAAAATCATAAAAATCTACGTCATTCCCAACCTTATCGATTGTGTCACAACTCACCACCCTTAGCTAGGTCACAAGATCAAGGCAATGATGGTCTCATCTTCTCTGCAACCCCTAGTCAATAGAGAATCGATTGTTGCCACCCTCTACCTTATATCCATGACCTCGCCATTGTAGAATCCAATCCTTTTCTTTAAGAGATCATGAAGTAACTATGTTGACTGTCCATGGTAATAGGTTGTTGCTCCTCTTGGATGACCACATTGCATGTCATCCCCTTTTTGTTTGTGATTTTATCCCAAGGTCTCCCTTAATGTAATTGTCACTTTGTTATTCATGTCGTGCAACCACTTCATGAGATATGGGCAATAGATGACTTCACCTACCCTCTTTCCCATATTGTTTGAACAAAGCAGAGTGTTGATCCTCCTTCCTATATGCAACTCGAGCAAAGCCTCTTCTCTATGACCAATAGTAGTGTTACCCCCATTCTTGTCCTCCTTTTCTTTCTTAGTTGACACACTGAGTTTCTCATTGATCATCCACCATAACTTGATAGAAGCCTCTTATCCTATGATTAGCAGGCAATCTAGGCCCATTTTTCCTCCTTCCCATTCTCCTATGAACAACTCAATGTTCATGAGCAACCATACAAAATCCCTCACCTCCTTTGAGAATCACCACCTAATAAGCAATCCTACCTTTCCCTCTAAAGCGAACAAGTTCTTTACCCTCAAATCAATAAAAATATTTTGATAAGCTAGCAAAAACTTAGAATTAAAGGTGATTCTTATCATTGATTGTATTTCCTAAAATCTTCGTCTTGCATAAGTTACGATAGAAGTTGCAAAAGGAGATTGTTTGCTATGATCTTCCACTTTGATTCGGGTTTCGATGTCAACAATCCTTCAACTCGAGGAAGGAACTTTCACAAGAGGAGAGTTGACCAAAGAGAGGATTGCTTGTATGATGTTTGTTCACTTCTGTAAACATATAACTAATGTTGCATTTTAAAAAAAATTATGTTAATTGGAGAGTAGCTAATTAAATGTTTTTGATTAAAAATAAAGTGGGAGAGTGTTGTAACGAAATCTTAGGGAGAAGTTATAGATAACTCATGAGACAATCAGAACACATAAAACTCTTTTTTGTGCAAATTAGAACATGAAAAACTTCTTGTTCC